>VYZU01013190.1:154076-182199 GCA_013401355.1 Ceyx cyanopectus
AAAAAAAAAAAAAGTGGTTTTGTTTATTGAAATATTTTGATACATCTTTAGAGATAATTTCATGTTACTTTAACTTTTCAATTAGCATGTGTGCAGACAGCTGACAGAATCCCACACTTTGAAAGCAGAGACATTATCATTTGCAAGTTGTTAATTCAGTCAAGTGGGCTCCTGTTACCTGTGTTCAAGCATGGCATTTGGTCTCATTTCTGCCTCAGTTTCCCAAAGATTATTCTAAAATAATGGCTTAGACACCTAGAATGTAGAGATACCTTTGAAGAGGAGAGAAATGCATCACAAAGCAAGTAACATAGAAGCAGTGGTGAGTAGACACACTGATGTACTAGCTGTCCAACCTCCTGCTACACAGTGAGCAGTGCTCTTGACTGAAGAGGCTCTACAGAGAAGTGGAGGTCAGTGATCTGACCTCCAGCACAAAGAAAAGGCAGACAGCAAACACTAGAATGAGAACCACTCACACAAATCAGGCACCCTAAGCAACCCTGATTTCCTTTATTTCTAATACTGAGCTACCCAATTTGAAATCAAATTACACTTTAGCACTTGCACAAATGGTTTTAAGACATTAATTGCACACGGTGAGTTGCAGGGTGGGAAGGAAACACACTGCAAAGCTGTAAGAGTTGTAGCAAATATCAGGGAAGGGTGAAGCTGCTTTCAGCAGGAATGGCAGGGCTAGAAGAAGTTGTCAGATACCATGCCCAGTTATGGACAACAGGCACAAAAAAGAGCCAAAACCACTACTTTTTGTTGTGACAAGAAACTTGAGCTCTTGGTCAAATGTAATTTAAGTTACTGAAGCCTGAAGTAGTATTTTGAAGCTGTTTAATTATTGAATGAATCAAACAGTGGACTTTGTGCAGTTCCCAGGAGGACACACCACATTGTCAATAAGAAAGACAGTCTGTGATTTCTTCAGTGTTAGCAAACAGATTGAAGCTTGAATACATGACTCCTTGCTCCAGCACTGGAGGTAGTGTCTCTTGTACCACTGTATGTTCCAGGATTTAAATATACTATAAACTAACACAGCACTCAGTTGAGAATGTTCAAGCAGTAAACCTTCCTCCTGTTCAAGTCAAAAACCCCTTCATTCCAACTTCCATAACTATTACACTTCTGTCTGCTTACAGGCAAGTATTTGGAATATCAAAACATCAATAGCTGTACCAAAAACTGCACTGCTGTGCAACATTATCATAAAAAATAAAGTAATTCTGAGTGTTCTTAGTCCAAGAGTTAATGTCATGATGAGTAACAGTCCCACTAGCATCTATCTCAGTAACCTCTGCCAAGAAAATTGGTCACATCTTCTGATTTTTAAGTGTTGTGTCTCTCAAAAGAGGGTTGCCAAGTTTCACCTCATCTTCACAAAAGACAAGTATTGAGACTGCAAAGTCACTCCACTGGGACAGGCAACATCCACAATTAAATTAAAAGAGGCTTGCCTTTCTTGAGAGAAAAATATGCCACGTTTTTCTTCACGAGTCAAGAAGCTTTGAGCCTTGCAACTCAGGTGAAATAAGCTGAAGATATACATTAGGTAGAAAGAAGGGTCTGAGGCTCCTTCTGCTTCAATAGGTTTGTTTCAGATCATATACAGTTTTGTACAAATCAGACCAGAAATGTCATTGCTGTATCACTTGGCATGTCTGATCAATACTTTGATACTTCAGCTTCTAATTTAGCTTATAGAGGTATCTCAGGGAAAAAACAAAACAAAACAAAAAAACCAGCAAGCACTTTCTCCAAAGGACTGTTTGACACTGAAGTTAAGGACAGACATCCATTTTCTAGTCATAGGCAAGTCAAATGCTGCAGAGAAAAGGCAATGCAGGTTTGCATCACTTTGAGAACACAGCAACAAAAATCCTACTACCTGTGTTGATGGCTTTCCTGAGCATAGCCCTAGGTAAGCAGTGCCCAAAAGTGGGGCATCTTCTACTGAAAACATTCTGTGCATAATCCATGCAACTCATTTCACCTCCAGCACTGACACACAAATTTCTTGTATTGTAATTCATGGCATTCCTGGTTTGTAGCAAGTATTTCACTGTTTACTTTCCCTATTTTGTGCAACCAAATGAAGCTGTTGCTGTCTTCCAGGAATCTGTTCAGTTTTCCAGAAGCAATGCTCATTTAATTGGGTACAGCTTAGGAGCCCATGTTTCAGGATTTGCTGGAAGTTATATCAGTGGTACAAAGAAGATTGGAAGAATTACAGGTAAAAGACAACTTGAAGAAATGTGGCAGTCAATTGATTTGTTACATAGATATTCAAAGCTATTCAAATACTCATTTTAAAAATAAAATTACATGAAGAAAAATTAGCACAGCAAACCTCAATAATGGATAAGTAAAAAAAAAACAGTAGAACACACAATTTACTGTAACAGCTACACACATTCTTCAGCAAAAAATAATCTTGATAATCCTAAGGGTCTTTTCCAACCTGAATGATTCTATGAACTTGTAAGCTCCAAAAATTCATAGTGATAAAAGGTGTTAAAAAATATAAGGAAACATGTGCTTTCAGAGTGACATCCTTATTTGTAGCCTGTGTTATTACTCTTGTCCAGCTGTAGCTATGAACTACTAGTTCACAGTCTCAACTAAAAAAATCTCAACTTTAGAAGCTTGTCCTCAAAAGCAAGGGTAGCTTTAAACTATGCAGGAAATGCTTTGCATACATCAGTTTCCAACCACACAAAAAATACCTGCATGGCAAACCTTGCTCCAGGGGAATTCCAATGGCAAAAGCTACTGCTTTTGTTTTGTTTTGTTCCAAAGCATGGTGTGAGAATGCAATTGCTCACCCTGCAAGTTTTACAAAGGAAATTTTACTTGGCTAACCAAATGGAAAATGAATAGAATCTGAACATTCAGCCTTAATCTTCTTCCTANTATATATATATAAAATAAATCAGGAAAGCTTCCCAAGTGAGATATTTTTCTGAATACTGTAATAACTTGTAAGACTTTTAAAGCTGAAAAATAATTATAAAAACAATTATAAACAACAACTATCAGACATAGAGGCCTTTTAAGCAATAAGTGAAGTTCTATCAAGATTCAGGGCCCAAATGTGGGCTAAAAGTCAAACCTGTTGTGAGACTGGTGTCTTTAAACGGGCCTCTGAAACGCATGACCTCTGGAGCAGGAAAGAGCAGAATTAAGTCAACATCCCCCCAGTGACAAAGCAGTAGTGAGCATGGTTTGTCTCTAACAAACACACCTATCTCTGGGCCCACGTCCTTGTCGTGCAGCCATGAGTGTTATTTCAGTGCCTGTGTTTGCCTTTTGCTGTAACCACCTACCCTGGGCAGGACAAGCGCTCCTAGCAGCGCTTCTATCAGCACGAGACCTTGCAAAGCAGGAGTGCTGTTTGTTTTGGAATATTTATCCCAGCCACCANTCTCTCAAAAGAGGGTTGCCAAGTTTCACCTCATCTTCACAAAAGACAAGTATTGAGACTGCAAAGTCACTCCACTGGGACAGGCAACATCCACAATTAAATTAAAAGAGGCTTGCCTTTCTTGAGAGAAAAATATGCCACGTTTTTCTTCACGAGTCAAGAAGCTTTGAGCCTTGCAACTCAGGTGAAATAAGCTGAAGATATACATTAGGTAGAAAGAAGGGTCTGAGGCTCCTTCTGCTTCAATAGGTTTGTTTCAGATCATATACAGTTTTGTACAAATCAGACCAGAAATGTCATTGCTGTATCACTTGGCATGTCTGATCAATACTTTGATACTTCAGCTTCTAATTTAGCTTATAGAGGTATCTCAGGGAAAAAACAAAACAAAACAAAAAAACCAGCAAGCACTTTCTCCAAAGGACTGTTTGACACTGAAGTTAAGGACAGACATCCATTTTCTAGTCATAGGCAAGTCAAATGCTGCAGAGAAAAGGCAATGCAGGTTTGCATCACTTTGAGAACACAGCAACAAAAATCCTACTACCTGTGTTGATGGCTTTCCTGAGCATAGCCCTAGGTAAGCAGTGCCCAAAAGTGGGGCATCTTCTACTGAAAACATTCTGTGCATAATCCATGCAACTCATTTCACCTCCAGCACTGACACACAAATTTCTTGTATTGTAATTCATGGCATTCCTGGTTTGTAGCAAGTATTTCACTGTTTACTTTCCCTATTTTGTGCAACCAAATGAAGCTGTTGCTGTCTTCCAGGAATCTGTTCAGTTTTCCAGAAGCAATGCTCATTTAATTGGGTACAGCTTAGGAGCCCATGTTTCAGGATTTGCTGGAAGTTATATCAGTGGTACAAAGAAGATTGGAAGAATTACAGGTAAAAGACAACTTGAAGAAATGTGGCAGTCAATTGATTTGTTACATAGATATTCAAAGCTATTCAAATACTCATTTTAAAAATAAAATTACATGAAGAAAAATTAGCACAGCAAACCTCAATAATGGATAAGTAAAAAAAAAACAGTAGAACACACAATTTACTGTAACAGCTACACACATTCTTCAGCAAAAAATAATCTTGATAATCCTAAGGGTCTTTTCCAACCTGAATGATTCTATGAACTTGTAAGCTCCAAAAATTCATAGTGATAAAAGGTGTTAAAAAATATAAGGAAACATGTGCTTTCAGAGTGACATCCTTATTTGTAGCCTGTGTTATTACTCTTGTCCANATAAAAACAATTATAAACAACAACTATCAGACATAGAGGCCTTTTAAGCAATAAGTGAAGTTCTATCAAGATTCAGGGCCCAAATGTGGGCTAAAAGTCAAACCTGTTGTGAGACTGGTGTCTTTAAACGGGCCTCTGAAACGCATGACCTCTGGAGCAGGAAAGAGCAGAATTAAGTCAACATCCCCCCAGTGACAAAGCAGTAGTGAGCATGGTTTGTCTCTAACAAACACACCTATCTCTGGGCCCACGTCCTTGTCGTGCAGCCATGAGTGTTATTTCAGTGCCTGTGTTTGCCTTTTGCTGTAACCACCTACCCTGGGCAGGACAAGCGCTCCTAGCAGCGCTTCTATCAGCACGAGACCTTGCAAAGCAGGAGTGCTGTTTGTTTTGGAATATTTATCCCAGCCACCATTCAGAACAGTGACAGAGCAGCCCAGGGGCACTCCATCAGCAGATTATTTGCATTCCCTGCAGGCCTTGACCCCGCGGGTCCCTTGTTTGAAGGCATGTCCGCAACGGACCGCCTGTCTCCGGACGACGCCAGCTTTGTGGACGCCATCCATACGTTCACCAAGCAGCACATGGGGCTCAGCGTTGGCATCGAGCAGCCCGTGGCCCACCTGGACTTCTATCCCAACGGGGGCTCCTTCCAGCCTGGCTGTCACATCATCCACGTGTACAACCACATCGCCCAGTACGGCATCACCGGTAAGAATCGGTGGGAGTGGGAAGCGGCACCTCTGGGAAACCTCACCTGCCTCTGTGGTCTTCAGCAGTATCCAACCAGAGCATCAGCTGCTAGTTTATATGCCAGGATTTTGTTGTTGTTGTTTAGAAAGAGGATGATTTTCATGTGTTGAGTTCAAACCAACTTCACTGGCTCCAGTAAGGCACAGTGCTGCCTAGCACTGTGTAAATGAGGCTGGGAGCATCCTGCTGTCAAGCACTTCTCAATAATTTCTAAGGTTTTTGGTTTAGCAGTAGAGGAAATGAGAAAGCTTATTCTAATTAAGCCAGATTCATCTAGTGAGCAATTAATTACTTAAAATCAAACACAGGGTGGTACTACTCACCTCCTTAATTCACCTTCTCCCAGCTATCTGTCCTTCAGCTGCACAGATGATGCTCTCTCTTGGACCTGCCTTCCAGTGGTCCAGGCTAGGTCTGATATATAAAAGTTTATTTGCAAGGTACCTAAAATATATAGAGAAACTGATGCAATATACTGAAAAAAAAAAAAAAAAAGATAAGGTACTGATGCAGAGTGACAAACAGAACTGTCAAGTAAAAAAAACCCAGAAGTGCACCCATCACACTGCATCCCAAAAATATTTCTCAACTATCATCACACTATTAACAGGTAATTCATGTCAAAAATGAAACTAAGCATCAGCTATAAAGCTTATCAGTGAAGACAAATAATATCCCAACTACACAGAAAACTTCTGAATGTGATGACACCTAAGAAAGATACTTCTTGTAAAAGCAGATCTATGCATTTTGTATTTTTTAAAATGTATTTAATGAATTTTTTCTCCTTTTTCCTGAAAGCAAAATTCAACATAAGCATATGACATGGTAGAGTAAGCATCCCAAAGACAACAGTGTTCAGCCATTTGAATGAGACTGCTGTCTTCAATGTGGCATGTTCTGAAAGGCCATGTAAAACCTCATATTGTCCTTCATATTAACCAGAACAGCCAAGACAATGAAATCAAGGTTCATATTTACAGTCTTAAACAGGCTATAAAAGTTTAAGCAGCAAATTATGAAATTTTATTCTCATGTGGGCTCAGCAAAACTACTTTTGGACTATGCTCAAAGTTGTTACAGTGTATGATTTAAGGCAAATCATGACGTTTTAGACATAAAGGGGGTGGGGGCAAACAGTGCCATATTTATAGTTGGTTGTTGCACTGCAGCTGACACGGTGAAGAGGAAAAAGTGTGTGCAAAGTTCTGCTGTTTGTATTTTTTTTTCAGGCATCACTCAAGCTGTGAAATGTGCCCACGAGAGGTCAGTTCATTTGTTCATCGACTCCTTGCTTCACAAGGATAAGCAGAGCACAGCCTACTGGTGCAACGACATCACCACCTTCAACAAAGGGCTGTGCCTCAGCTGCAGGAAGAACCGCTGCAACACGCTGGGCTACAACATCAGGGAGGAAAGGCTGCTGAAAAGCAAACGACTCTTTCTGAAAACCAGAGCACAAATGCCTTTCAAAGGTTTGTGGGCATCTCCAGCTTGATCACAAAGCGTGGGGCTGAGCCTGAGGTTTTGTGGTCCTGTTTATTCATTTATTGAAGTTGATAAAATCTACGGGAATAAGCAAATCTGCAGAGACAAGGGAGAATCCTGGTAGGCTGTCTTAATGCCCTTTCATCAAGATCCTGACTCTTGTCTGTGTGGGTGAAGTGTGCTGTGTGCTTGCACAGGGTGACTGTGGATCTGAGGGCTCAGAGATGCTTCACATCTGGATCCCCAGGATTTCCCTTCCAACCGCCTGTGTGAGGATGTTCCAACATATGCAGGCATACAGCCAAGCCAAAAAAGCTGCATAATTGCTCTGTAAAAACTGCCTGCTCCAAGTTTGCTCAAATTTTATTTGCAATTAGTCTAGAAGACATAGCAATTATTCCTTTTCAAACAATGGATAGGTAATAGAATAGCATGGACTTTTATGGGGTAGAACTGCAGCTCTAAAAAGAGACTGACTGGTACTCTGGCTTTATCTCCATTAAATTAATTTGTCGGGAGCACAAACTAACATTTTTCTCAGCTCAGAGAGACAATTCATGTTGTTTTTTGCACGTAAAAAATCTAGAGGCTCTGTGTCTAGCTGCTGATATGATTTCCCTACAGTACAGTAAGGTCACCCTCAGAATCAGAAAGCCAATTGCTCTGAGAACATGGCACCACACGTGGGCATAGAGACGGGATCCCCATGTTGCATTCTTCTCTGGACACAGGGAGAGTTTCAGCTTGTGGTAAAATATCTCTATCTCACTGGCTTTGATTTCAGTTTGAAACATGCCGCATTTTTTTTGCTTAGAACTGGTTTTGCTTTAAAAAACATCCTTGGCACATATGCAGATACCAGTGCCCTAGACAATGGTTTCCTTTCACAAAAGTTCCCAAACAAAGCAGCAACTGTGGGAGGGTGCAGACAAAGTCACCTTTGTAATGCTCTTAAAATGTTTGAAGATCATGTGAGAAGCCCAAATAGAAGAAATTTGAGAAACCCATCATTACACTACACAATCCTCTGTGTCATCACAAAACCTGACATCTCATTTTTCAAATTAATAGCATTATATTCTGGAGTGTACCTTAATTCAAACAAAAAAACCTGTTAATATTTATAATAAAGCAGTGCTGGGACCATGACTCAGGATTTTTATATTAATTATGCTCACCTTTTTCCTTAAAGTGAGCATTGTAACCACAACAAAAGCCTAGCCTCTATTAGAACATACACTAGAACAAAACCATTTTAACATGGAGAGAAAATTCAAGAGCAAGACAGGATTGTGATACAAGTTCTCTGTAAACAAGCCTCTCTGCCTACTTTGTCCTCATCAAGTTTGCAGCAAAGAATCAACCATTTTGTTTTCAGAGTGATGCATTCTTAAAATAAAATACATTGTGCACTAAATACAATTATATGAAACAACAAAAAGATTTTGTAGCAAATACTTACTGTGAAGGCTCATCATGCAGCACAAAAATTAAATAATAATTAAACTATCTGTGCATATATTAAAATTACTTCCTTACCAGTATGGTGGAGCCACTGTGGTATGCAGGGAAGCCTAAAGTGAGGACAGGGAATAAAGGGCATCTTCCTACTGAAAAACTAGAGTGCAATAATGTTTACCAGCACCATTTCCCATCTATAACTTGGCAACACTGCCAGGATAAATACAACATCCCTAATTTTCCTAATATTGTGGTGTTAATAGAAATTACTTAGGGATTTCTTAACACCTAAATGTATCTTTTCTGTCAAGAAGGTGGCTGGCAGGATCATCAGAGAAGAGTTTTGGCCATTGAAATCTAGCTGACAGTATCTGTGTGCACATGGCCTCTAACTGTATGTTGGGGTTTGGTTTGCTTCAGAACTTACTAAATGTCAAACTGCTCATAATGAGCACACTGATGATTTCTTAGGCATTTTTCAGTCAGCACTCAGTTCAAAGACTTTCCTAAACACTGATTCTTCTAGAAAACCACCAAATCTCCAAGTATTAATGACATGTTTCTTATAGCAATGTGCCTGAACAAGGTCATACTGTTAATGGGTGCGTGTTCAGCACAATGCCTCATTATGCAGCCAAGGAAAGTTTGTGAGTCATCTGTTTTTCAGGACAATTTCCAGAGAAAAACTCTGTTTACACTGCTTACAGTTTTCAATCTGTATCATATATCTCTCCCCGTGTCCAGTCATAAGGATTTGTCTGGTGATTAGAGTGTTTGCCAGAAATTCTAACAATTAAACTTTAGAAAAGCTGAAGTGTTTCCCATGGAAGAATGTTTATCCTACAGAAGGAACTTAGCCCAGGTTACCTTTTTTCTCCATCCTATTAAACAGAGCAACATGGCCCCAAACCATAAGGGGTTATATTGCAAAACAACTATGAGGAAAAATGTTTTAATTGCAACAAATATTTTTAAAATGTAAATGGAGTATCAATCAAGTTCATGCTCTAAAAGGCAATTTTTTTTTTTAACCTGAGAAATCTATTGCTCCTGTGATCATTAATTTTGTCACTTTGCAAATTCCTCCTTTTCTGCAGTTTATCATTATCAACTCAAGATTCACTTCATCAATGAAATTCAAGGCAAACCCATAGATCCAACATTTACCATCTCTCTGACAGGCACTAAAGAGGATGCTAAAAACCTGCCCATCACTCTGTAAGTATTGCTATTTTATGTCATTGTACAAGTGAGAAACAAGGTGCTAGTTAATAACACACATCATCATGTTATGAATTAAATGGTTCAGCACAGCTAAGGAAAAGATGAATTGGAAATTGTCTTCTATTCACCCATACTCCCCCAAAATAACAAACTTTTACAATGCTTAATAATTTTTGCATTTAAAATATCATGAAACAGGAATTCTGAACATGAAGTCTCCTGTCCATGTATGCTTTGTCCATACAAAGGAGATCTAATCAATTCAACCACAAATACACAGCTGTAATTAAAGAACTTTGGCTATTTCTCATGATGGACACTGTATTAACCAAAGCAAAGGCAACAGCATGGCTCAGCATCTGCTTTAGCAGACAAAAGTCATGAGGCAGATGCTATTATGGGACACTTTTCCTTTTGCTGTCAGAAACCACTACTGCTTCACCACCTGGTCAAGCTTCTCCCCCTTCTGCTGCTTTTCTAGTATCTTGTCTTGTTTCACCATTTCATGCACCTGGAGGAAGAGGATCCTAGAGAAGGAGTGGGAAACACAGTTCTTTATTGGGTTTTCAAAAATGAGAAACTGTTTTTTGCCTTTTTTTTTTTTTTAATCCACTTAAATCTATAATAATTAGGATAGTATTTTTCTGGTTTTATTTGCTGCAGACTTGAAGGTCTTAATGGGAATAAAACCTACTCTTTTCTTATTGCCCTGGACAATGATATTGGTGAACTAATCATGATCAAGTTCAAATGGGAAGGAACTGCAGTTTGGGAAAATATCTGGGACACATTTCAAACCATAATGCCATGGACAAAAGGCACCCATCGACCAGGACTTATAGTGAAGACAATAAGAGTGAAAGCAGGGGAAACACAGCAAAAGTAAGTGCAATGAAAACACTTTCTGAGGTAACACCACAGATGTTTGGCACACAGGTTGTCCTAGCACCTCTTTTAGAAGGTGGTTATCGTGATCCATAAGGACCATATGAAATTTCAATAAAAATATAAACTCCAACATTTTAAGGCCATTTCCTACTCACAAAAAATATGCTAAATCTTAATTACTTGGCTTTCAATAGTTACCTCAAAGAAACAGCATCATCATTCTTGAAAGTCTGATTAGAAGGGTCACACACAGAACTACACAGTCATCTGATCATTCAAGTGAAGGGTTTTATAATAAAATTTCTTTATTTTTCTCTCATTCATTTAAGAGACAGTCTGAGTTGATAAAGAACTACTATGCTGTGCAGACTGTGTGGTTCCTGGGGTGATAAACTGTGGAAGTAAAATTTCTGTAGTGAGCAAAAAAATGTGAGCAGTCCTGAAAAACAAACAAGACTACCTTTATTTCTAGATACCACATTTTCACTGGTAATTGACAGTACTTTTTGCACTCTGGTTATGCTTTTTCCTATAGTATTAATTTAGCAACATTGTCAGGTGAACTCTGAAGTAGCATCAGAGCACAGTTTTCTGAAGAAAAAAAATTTACTTCTAATTAAATAATAATTAATAATGTGACAAGCATGTCTTACCTTGTAACTGTGGCTCAGTTTTAGGTGGTGATTTTTCCTTGCTACAGTCTTTCTAGCCAGCAGCAGTTCTAACTACTGCAGAATTTCTGTGGAACAAGACTTTTTGGTAGAGCTGCCTCTTCTTGAGACTGACACAAAAGACAAATTAAATCACTTGAAGAGACATTTTCATAAGAATCCTTGTGTCCTGGAGTGCAAAGGAGGGATCATATTTTGTTATGGTTTGTCTCCATGAAAATGTATTTTGCAGGTATTTTCCTCTCCTAACCCAGCACTTGGCACATGCTCCTGCCATTAAAAAAAAAAATTTTCAGCATCTTCTTCTGTTTTAAAAGTGATGATCCCAAAATCAGTACTGCCCTATCTGCCAAAATTTTTGCTCCTTGAGAAAAAAGTAAGAAGGTTTCAAAAGGATTTTGTCAGGTATACTCATTTTTCTAACAGCCATGTCAATCACCTTGCACAAGCCAATTACTTCTGATGTACTTAATAAATAAATCCTGGAAAATGGGTAACTGAGGAGTGTAGTTCTTGGACTTAAATAAAAAAAAGGATGCTAGTATCTTCAGGTATCTAATGCTCCTTAGGTTTTTTTTTGTGCAAGCAGAAGTGGGAGTTCATATCAAGATTTTAATGGATGCTGATCACGTTCTGTGCAATCTGGACTTGCCACAGGAATGGAAACGCCATGTTACTGTTGAAATACTGTAGTAATGCTTGAGTGGGGAATGAAAAATTAGTATTTCAATCTTATTGGAAAGACCAAACATGATGGATCGAAGGATTAACAATTTTGGGAACTCAATCTTAAAAAAAGGTAGTAAATACAAGATGAGTTTTCTCTTGTGAACATTTGAACAAAACACTGACAATATTCTATCTCCATACACCTTTACCTCACAATGTAAGCGATATTTATATAGTTGATAAATTTTCCTTGATTAGATTACCTAACAAACACTAAACAACTGTTGTGTCTTAACTAGTTTTTAAGTTTATGCTGTTATGAGCAATGAAATACCAGATTCCAACATGTCCAAGCTCCCCTCAGGCTGAAGGCCAACTAAGTACTAGTAGGCCAAGCAGTGTAATGCTGAGAGTAAGACAAGAGGCAGTGAGAACAGAGAGAAGGAATCACTAGGAGGGTGTGCAGTAGAGAACAGAAGCTGTGTATGATTCCAGGAGAAGACAGGAGCCTGATGCTCAGTCCCTGGGAGCAGCCTGCTCCTCCTCCTGCGTGCTCACAAGATGGCGGTCAAAGACAGCTCCTCCCTCACGAGCCCAGAGAAACCTCAGACACCTCCCTGGAAAAGACAGCACCAAGAATGTCAGATTCAGTCTATCTAGAAAGCATATTTTTATACAGATAGCAGCCCTAAATACTAACATGATGCTTACATGCTGGTTTTTTTTATTCTAGAACAACATTTTGCTCTCAAAACATTGACAACCTTCACCTTCATCCAGCCCAAGAGAAAACGTTTGTGAGGTGTGAAGATCGTTTCCGCAGACAGAACAGCAAATGAGCAATGCGACAGAGGACAACTGCTCACCAAAAGATATTCAAAACATTTAGTAAAAGGTTTTAGAAATACACAGCTACATTACATTTAAATATCCTGATTGTTTCAGAGGTGGTGAAAAACAAAATAAAAAAAAATAAATCTGAATTTTGTGATGCAACAGTGAGCTGAACTTTGTTAATCTACAGCCTATTCTCAAAGTGATCATTGAGCAATGTTCATCAATGCCCGTATAATAATGTGTATATATATATAATCAATTTAAAAGCTTTTATAAATACCTCCTCATTAGAAATAAAGAAGATTAATATTTGAAAGAATTATTGCCAGAAGATTTCAACAAGTTTTCTTTGTTGTTGGATTTAAGGGAAAAAAAGAAAAGGAGGTTTATTTCCCATTAAATACTTGAAAACATTAATAGTGACTACTGCCAACTAAAACATTCTTAAATTATTTCCTAAAGAAGGGGGAGTTAAATAATTGAAGAAAATAGTCCCAGATAGATAACACTGTTAACAAAGAGCTTGAACTTCTTATTTATAACATTCAAAAATTAAAATGCATCTCAACATAGAGAATGCTTGAGCTGTCATAATCGTATGGTAAGCCAAGTAACTACATCACATAAAAATGCTATACTAAACTGTCCTATTAAACATCAGAGCATTTTCCATTTTAAAGTGCTGACTTAAATTACTAATAATTTAATTTTTAAAATGATGTTTAGTATACTATACAACTGTAGCACAACTAAGTTCAGTTAACTTTTGCATTAAAATCATATTTACCTGTTCAGGTAAGGCCTGAGATGTTTAGATTTTAAATGACTGCATAGTATATTTTAGCATACTTTGCAACTGCATGAAAAAATGAAAATGGTAAAACCCTCAAACAGCTTCAGTGCAAATAAACTTCATAAATTCAAATATATAGAATTCCCTTGTTTCCTATTTCAGAGTATCAACTACATGAAGAAACATTCTCTCACATTATTTTTATTTTATGGGTAGTGAATACTGAAATAGAAATCAAAATGTATGTCAGAGTATTTCATTTGTGACTTTGTAATGCTAAGCAAAAGATTCATTAAAAATAATGTTTCTACAACCGTATTCTGAATGTAGTTTACTTTGTGTTCTTTAAATGGTAAAAAAATGCAAGATAGTTGTAAGACTTGGAGCAAAGCATATGTTCCATATGAAGATACTGCAGGGAATTCTGAAACAAAATATACAGCTGTTTTTAGGATTCAAGTGAGATTTATTTTAAAAGCACATGAAATGAACAAGTTGAGCAGAGTTCTGCAAGCAATGAGCTGTGATCAATTTTGGAATGCAAGCACCTTTGTTAAGTATTCAGAATATTAACTTTTAAAAGCTGTTTTCAATAACTACCATCCCTTAAGCAAAACGGAATATTCAATATGGAAGCAGAAAGGCTGACTAAAAATGATGGGAACTGAAGCATACTTTTCAAAAAGAATAGCTGTGTGTATTTCAGCAGCTGATCTGTTACTTGAAATGGCCACTTCAAATAATGTCTTGATTAGGAGAAATATTTATATATTTAGATACAAATTCCATGCAAAAGAATATGCACTGAAAATGAGGATGTGTTCTTTAAACGATTTTGCTTAATGAAGCAAATTGTTTTGTTTTAAAAAACAGGGTAAATATTACCACTTATGTCCAAAGTTACAATTTAAATGATTAATTCCATGCCTCAGGTTGCTATATCCAGTACTTACATTTTCTAGCATGCTGATTTTATTAAAGCTCTGTACTATGTTCTGTCTTTATATAAAAATCACTCAAATGCAATAGCCAAAAGTTAAATCAGGAACATACACTGAGGAAGAAAATGTCAGCATTAAATATACCTGAAAGAGTCAGATAAGCACAAAGTCTTTTTTAGATGCTGGTTGGTTTTGTTTCCACTTTTCATTTGAGTAGCAATAATCCACTGGAGAGACTCAATTGCTAGAGATCCAGTGACAGCATTTTGAGGGGAATGAAGTTAAAACAGTGGGTGATCTGAAGAATGGCAGACAGGAAAAGTGACAATATGGCCATTCTAGTTTTCCAAACCACAATGAAAAATAAGACAGAAAACAGAGAACTAAATCTGTATGTCTATCTCAAATTATGTATCTCCCTAGATTGTTTCTAGAATTAAATATTTGCTTCTTGAAAAAGCTGGAGATCTTCCACTCTCACTTCTTACGTTAAGGGTTGTTTTATTTATAATACACTTGCCTATTTATAGAATCGGAATAGATTAATTGGAATTTCATCTACCACATGTTACCACCAGCTTTCTAAGCTATGAACTTAGTAAGCTTCCTGCACCAAATCCTACCCTCAGTCCTCAAAAAAACCCAAAAGCTTTGTTTAGAAAGCACTGAAGGATGACAGAGTGAGAAAGATAAGAAAGAACTGGACCGTGCTGCTTCTCCACTGCAGAAACTATGATGTTAATGTTTTGCTAGACCTGAAAAAGAAAAAAAAAACAACTAGAGCTGAGACAGATTTTAATGAGATTTGGGTGATGCAAAACAAACATTTTCACATCAGAGCTTTTTAAGCCGTGATTTTCCTGTAGTTACACATCCTAACATGCTTAAAAACAATGCAGACATGAAAATAAGAATTTCTTTCACATTGCTCTCATTTAGTTGGTAAGAAGGCCAGTAAAGGGATGCAAGCTTTAGGAGAAACAAGCTTGAAAGCATTAGCTCAAGGAAGGAAGGTGGAAAAAGGTCAGAGATCTACAATGTGCTGAAACTCATGTAATGGGGATACTGCAGTTTGAAGACTTCAGAAGCTTCTGGGGACAAAAAACCCAACACATTCTCCAGCTCAACTGAAACAAGTCAGCACATCCTCAAATAACACAATTTGAAAACTCCAAAATTAAACAGGCAAATTAGAAGAACATTTAGTATTTGCAGTCTTGGAGATATGATACTTACTGTGATGTCATTTTTCACAAATCACGTCCAAATAAATCCCCTCCCTGTGTTTTGACAGACATGACACTAATTCCCAGTATAAAAATGAAATAAATCCCAAGTTGCAGTACACTGAAATTCTTACAATGCCTGAACATAACACTGAAGTCATACCTTTAAATGCAAGTGCCTGTAGTGGTGCCTTCCTTTGGATTCACTGGAATTACTCCTGTCTTGCTCCAAACAACTGAATCAAGACCTTGAAAGCCACCAGAAGCCTCCTGCTGTCAGCACAAGTACAGTTTGGAATGATGTGATGGCTGCTGTCCTTCCCACCAGCTCTCTGTAACAATCAACATCCAATATGCAGAAGTAAAAATCCCTTACGTTTTTCCTGAAAGAAATATTGGAATGTGAATTAAAAGGCAAACTACATCAATGACATAGGCTGGATGGCACGAATAAAGTGAGGTGAAGAGGAGTCTGATGCTCTTCCCTCATTCACATCATTCCAACTACACATGCTTCCAGACCAGAGGTGAATGTACAGTACACATTTAATAACTAAAACAAAGAAATACAATATGAGAATAAATAACTTGGGGTTAATAGACCCAATGTTAGGTAAAAAAATTACAGCTACTTATTAACTCATTTATTTTCCCCAAATACATTGAAGCATGTAGAATGAAAATTTTGTATCTCAAGACATTATTTCTTCCTTTCTGGTTTTATGTTTCTGGGCAGAAATTGAAATGCAACCACCACCAGATCTATTAGGCAGCAATGATGTTGATTTAGAGAAGAGCTCTGCTCCAGCTCATTACCTTTTAATACCTTTTGCCCTGACAGTGCTATTTCAGAAGGGGAAGCACCTCTGTTAAAAAAAAAGCAAAAAACACCAAACACAAACAGTAAAAAACCCCCACCCCAATGCCCCAAAACAACAACAAAAAAACCCAAATACCCAAATGAAAAACCAAACAGAAATGGCCCAAGCAAAGAAACACAAACCCCAGTCAGCACTGCAAGGAAGTAACTGAATAAGCTCTGATTACATCAAAGCAGATGCTGCTCAGGGAGGGAAACAGATGTCCAGAGCAGGCCATTCTCAACAGCCAGCCCTAAGAATGACAGTGGCAGGACATGGCTTTTAAAAGCAGTCTTACTCCTTACATCAACTACACAAGATACACAGAAACACAGAGCCAGCTCAGAAGTTCTCAGACACCTCACAAGCAGCAAAACTCGGTCCTTCTAGAAGCTGCATCCATCAGTTGCAGAGAGCACTGCTTGGGAATTCCAATGTTTCACTTCAAAAATGCATTTATTTCAGAAGGAATCACTGAGTAGCTCTGGTGCCCACCAGTAACAGTTGCCTTTTTGCAGCTAGGAACAGAGAGAGCTTTATTCCTGTGATCATCGAAGTAAAGATCATTTTAAGGCTTTTCCTTAAAAGGCTACAAAACCACATTTACTCTTGCATTTAACTGTATGATTGTAAAACTGGGAGATGTACTTTGATAGCATAAAGACAGCACAATTCCTTTTTGGCTTGACAGCCCTTCCAGAAAAAGCCAAAAGTGAAGGAGAAGAGGAATCTAGGTATTCCTTTTTGTTTTCAGCAAAGAGTAAATGGATCTTCAGCAGGTGATTTCATCAAGTCTATTTATTAATGCATTTCAAGTTTCAAAAAAACCTTACATATCTTTGCACAATACTTTATTTTTTGCATTTTTTAGTAAAAATTTCCAAAGTGAACAAAAAAGATACTGTATAAAACACAGTGGACATGAAATCAACAGTAGTATTCCATTTCATTGTCTTGAACTTCCTTCTGGTTTTACCACATCTTGACTTGCAGTGGAGAGTTCAGTGCACATTTCTGTTTTCAGAAAACATTTAACTAAGACTCAAAATAAAATAGGACAGCATTTGTCTGCCAAAACCCTACCACAGGATAACATTACAGGCAAAAAATTTACATGTTCCAAAGTCTACCACACTCAAGAAGTTACTAAGAACTCTTGCTGAAGAAAAGTCACCATTTTAGAAATGCAAACCCACTTCCAATCTTTGCACAGTCTTAAAACAAATGTATTGAAAATGACTTAAAAGCAACTACGTACACTTCTAACTAGTTAAGATCATTTAGAATTATTTATATAGTCTATCGGACTTGGGGTTTCATGTACAAAATTTGTCTCTAAATCATGTACAAAAAGCTGTATTCTGAAAAAGTTACCACATACTGTACAAGTTTACAAGAAGGAGATCCCATTATATTCTGTAACATTTTTGGCCTTGCTGGCTTGTGTCACATTTATGAGAATGATTGTGTAAACCTTATACTCTTAAAAAAAAGAAAACAAAACAGAAAAAAAAAAAAAACCCACAAAAACCAAACAAAGGAAGCCTGTCCAACCCTTAGTAAATTTTCTCCTAAGCAAAGCCAGGAAAAATTCTAGCCATTTGCATCTCTAATTAGCTTGGTGCTTTTGGAAAACAAGCAATAAATATATCACAAGCTTAAATATTTTGTAATGCCCCCTTTCATCTCCTGCATAGCAGTAAGCACCTTAAGACATCTTTTGTTTCCTCTTTCAGATACGCCAATTTTTTTACATTCGTAACTTAAACTTTGGAATGGGACATTGTGCTGTTGAACTTCACTACTGGTATAAAATGTGGGAAAACTGGTAGTCCTAACTACAGTTTTAACTCTGCCACAGTAGCTGGGCAAATCACTCTACTATAGTGGTTATTGATCAACAGTATCATGCTGAAAAGTTACTCAAATATCTGATAAATTAAAAAAGAAAATTAAAACCTACAGCTTTTCTTTCTTCCCATACAGCTCAGAACACAAACTCAATTATTACACTGTAAGAATATCTCTGAACAGCCAGAAGAAACTGGTTGCAATTTTTAAAACAAGTTGAGTAACAGGCAGAACTTCCTAATAAAAGCATGGAAATATTTCACCTAACTCTTCATTATGGAACAGAACAATCTCAATTAAAATATTGATGCTGAGCAATAGGAAGTGAGACAAAGAAACCACTTCTGAGAAATTCTGGCATTTGCAAAGGTTGAAGAACACCTGTTACCTCTAAAAGACCATTCAGTGGTGTATGCTGGATCTTAGCAGCTGTCTGAGAAAGATGAAATGAATGCTTGAAACATTTTATGATGATTCACAAAAGGTTGATTCGCTTCAAAACTGCTGTGTAAAGCATCACAGGATCCTTGCCCGTTACACACCATCATCCTCTGTTATCCTGAGTATGTCAATTAAACAGTAATTTCTTCATTAAGAGAGGAAAAGGTTTATCATACAAAGAAACATCCATATTGCAATTCTTTTGTTTACAATTGCACACGAGTACGGGTGTACGTTAGAAATACATGTCTGCATATAACAATGTATATACATGGACAGCTCATGTCTCCAATGCTGAGGTGCTCTAGCTTCCTAGCCTTGTCTGGCAGTTGAAAAATAGGTTTGTTTTTTTCCCAATTCTTGAGTCCAAGTTTTACTACAGCCGTATTTGCCTGCAAGTGAAGAAAATGCAGCAATGAAGAGCACAGAAGGGGGAAAGAATCATGATACTCTAGGACTTTGTGCCACTAAATTAAAAATCTGCAAGAAAAACGCTTTTCTTCTTTTTGAGCTGGAAGATGAGCTCATTAAAAATTAACCATTTCCACTTGTTTTGAGGGCATATCATGCCTTTTTTTTTTTTTTCCTCTTCAATTTTGAAGAGTTAGACCAGGGACAATGACTTATTAGGTTTTCTTTGGAGTGAGTTTTCCCATTGTAGGCACTAGGAAGAACCAAGGCAAAAAGCTGCAGTCAGCGTCTCATATGTCCCATCTGATAACTCTCTCGGGGCCTTTGTCGCTGGGGAGGCTGAGTGTTCTGGGGTGGTCTCCTCCTTTTTAAAGTGCCTGTTTCAAAGAAAGATACCATTACTAAAATGTAGTTGAACATAAAATTATTTCCAAAAAAAATTAAGTGTTTTTCTGAAAGCATTCAGATTCAGACAAGTTTTTTAAGTAGATGAACCACACGGATTATTTACAGAATATTTTATTAACTAAACAGGCTGATTATTATAAAATGGAGCATGGAATAGGAAATAAAAACAACTCTGACTTCCATTAATTCCATTTTTAGTTTCACAGTGCCAGACAGGCTAACAACCAGAGGGTGTGACATCTGAAATTTCCCTTTAGAACAAAAGAACTGAGGAGAAAACACTTCTCTAGAAATGCAAGTGCTTGGTGTACTCACCTGGAAGTGGTTTATGAGGAGGCAACTTTGGATTACTGCTTGGAGTATGAACACTGCATATCTTGATGAAACCAGCCATTAACATGATCAAGGCAATTCCCATAAGTAACACTGCCCACCAATAAGCCTAAAAACATAAAAAAAAATAAATCAATAAATTAGGGGACACTGGCACACATGCTCAAGGGACAGGGGTCACTGAATAAGGCTTTCCTTTGCCTTTTAACAGTCACCAAAAAACTGTTTCAACATGTCACAGTCTTTTAAGTGACATTTTAAAGTCAAAGTGTCCCAAAGTTCTTAGAATTGAAGTATTTGGAGGTTTTTTTTATTATCAGAGGAGTATTTAACAGAAGACACCCTACAACAGACTACATAAGCCCCAAACAATCAACAGCTGATAGAAAATTGACTATGCAGCTCCATAATGGTGTTTTCCTGTAGCTCTCCTCCTGGACTATTAGTAGGAAATTATCGTCTAGTGCAAAAAAAACAAACCAGAAATGCTGCAGATCAATATATTTAGAGTTATTAACACCAAATATTTACTGGTCTATTTTACTTATTAGTTTCCATTTCCTCTCTGGTCTAGGTGATCCTGCTCTGGCAGGGGGTTTGGACTAGATGATCTTTTGAGGTCCCTTCCAGCTCCTGACATTCTATGATTGATTCTATGATTCTTCCAAGCTGTCAATCTTATTTTTGCACTCAAAGTGTTTACTAAATTAAAAAAACAGTGAAAGGAGGACTTCGAGAATGTTCAAATACAATGTGTGCATATATATGTATATACAGCAACATTTACTAATGGTGAATACTGATTAACAAGAAAATTTTGTATTAGACTCACAAGATTAAACAAAAAAAACCCAAACAACCCAACTTACCACAATCCATTCTGCAATATTTTCATATAGCTCTGGATTAAAAATGGCTTTCTTTAGTCTGGCTAGAGGGCCATCAGCATCTACCAGCCGACACCTCATGAACACATCACAGTAGCCTTTGAAATCATTGCAGGGGGATCCAGGTTGCAAAGTGATCGTTTTCCGACCGAAGCGTTTCTCCCACTGGCTAGAGCCTGTACTTGCACAAGTAGCTGGCTCCACTGGAAAGGGGATACAAAGTGGATTAATCCCACTGGTATTGGATTAAAACACACATGCAGAAATACCTTGCTGTGCAGCTGTTCAAACTGCTTTTGAAAAATGGCAGGTTTCTATTGCTCAGTCAAAACAAAAATGGGATTTCCCACAAAATGCAATGCAATGTCCATCTGAAACTAGGTATAAACAAACCCAAAGCTAATAAAAAAACATTCCTCAGGTACCCAAGTACTAGGTTTTTCATTACAATTGACAGCAGCCTTACTTTTCCTCATGCAGCAGACATGGCAGAGCTCCCTGTCATCCTTGCCATCTGAACTAGCACAGGTACATTCCTCCAAGTCGTACTTCTCACAGATGGAGCCAGCACATTGCTGTTGGAGACATGAGCACATAGCCATCAGTTTCACTTGTAAGCATGCTGACATTAGGAAAGAGATGCCTTTTTAATACTGAAAGCAGAACTGTAGGTCTAAAGATGCTTATTGATGAAAATAATCATTGGGATTTCTTACAAAGTTTAGAAAACAACAACAAAAATATATTACAGCTATTCAGTTGCAGTGTTTAGGCTTCTTTATTTTTCTTAAAGGCAATTTACCCTTTTTATTCTTAACCCAACTCTGTAGGGCCTCAGAGTACCCTGCAAAACACTCAGAGTACAATTCACACTGAAACTTAATTACTCAAAACTGTGGTTAGGGGAAAAAAATAAATTCAAAAGCATGTATTCAAAAAAGTATTATCATAAAATAATAATAAAAACTAATGGCATGAAAGACTCTATATTAATTCCACAGGGGGAGGGCCCTTCAAATTAAAATTAATATATTTCAATTTATTTGCAATCTTTTTTTCAAAAATCCAGTAACTGTATCAAGAGAACTCCTCTAAGATGACTCTAGCTGAAAAATTATTACCTGCAGTATCATTTGATTAAAAACCCAGGCTGTGGAAATCAGACCTAAGCAACACAAGCTACAACTCTTCAAAAGGAGAACTTTTTGCTTGTTTCTGCCTTCAAGCAAACACAAATTAAATTGTAAGATACTTCCCATCAATACTTCATAGCAACTATCATAGACTCTTTAATCCAGAAACCTAATGGCAGTTCAAAGTAATCCTATATTTTTGTGCATCTGTGTTACATGCATATGGGTGGAGAAACTGTTTTCATTAAACCACATTCAGCATGTATTGATACACATCTAATTTTCAAAGGCAATAAAAATTACTTGATCAAGACTGAAGGATAATGAGAAGATGAAACTGGGAAATCAAACGCTTTCATATACCTGATTTTTACCAAAAAAAAAACCCCACCTTTAAAATGGAGCTCTGTCAAATAGTAAAGAGAGTTTGATATTTGTTGTTTGATATTTGTTGCCTGATTCTTAATATTTGCTGTACTTCCACAATAATTTGGGCTGAAACCAATAAATTCAACACTTATTGATAAAGATGGAATTCTTACACTCTTCTCCCTTAAGTTCTGAAAGCAGACCACTTCAGAACAGTGTCCTGCAATGAACGACAGTTGCATGGGACTGGAAAGAAAGCAAACCCAAGCCATACCCCATTCATGCAAACTTGGGTGTGCCTGTTGCAAGCTGTGAAGTTCTCCTTGGGCTCAGACGCTGGGCAGAGGGCACTGACTCCATTGCACATTCCTTCTTTGGCACAGTCGGAATCGTTGCGACACTTGTCGGTCTTCAGCTTGAAAACACACTGTGCAGTGCAGCAAGGGCCCTGGCTGGGGCTGCAAAGCAACACAGGAGCAGCAATAGTACCACAAGAACACACTCAAACACTCAACACTTCTGATTTCTCTTTAGGTAAGGATTTCTTTCTGTCCCTTAATACTGCACTGAATACAGATTTTTTAGTGTAGTCACCAATTCAACTTAGTCTTATTTTAGAAAAATAGAATTTATATATTTTAATGTAAAATGTGCTTAAGATTTATCTGTCACCAATTAATATCCACAGCAGATTTTTTTTTCTTCCTATTTTCTGCAGCCATACCACTTATATGGTATAAATAAACAAGTAAAGGTAAGATCTTGTCAGATTAAAGACAGATTAAGTAAAGGTTCAGATCTTGTATCAGAAATAACAGCATATTGCATACTAAGAAAAAAAAGCACTCATGTTACACAGAAAAGGCTAAAAGACATATAAAGGAGCTGGATAAATACCATTGTTTTCTTAAAATGGATTTTAACATGTTATTTATGGGATCCATTCTTACACTTGGATTTGCTTTACATGTCTCTGGAAACCTCTCTGCACAGGAAAATTTTCTATCTTAATAGAGCTGGAAAGAAGGGCATCCTAAAGCAGAACTGCTGCAGCAATTCATATTGAAGGCTGCTCCAACAGTGCATTAAGCTAGACCACAGTCAGCTGAACTCAAGAGAGTCAAGAAAGGAGGTGGTGGCAGCACCTGGCAGAGTCAGAAGGAAACAGCAAATCACCACAGATACCATGGAGAACCTCAGAAACCAATGAGAAGACAATTTCAGCATAAATTACAGGAATTTGCAAGGCAGGGGGAGTGGGGAACAGGGAGGACATGAGAAGTCTAGCCACACATTCAATTTCTGCTTATCTCTAGAGAGGAACAAAAGCTCACACTTTTCATGTGAAAAAAAAATGCAGTTTTCAGCTGAGATAAAAATTTAAGATGGAACTAAAAGACTTCATTGTAAGTCTTATGATCTTTGGAAGTTCTTATAAATCACTCTGTGCACGACAGTGCCAAGATACAAGGTGACTTAAAAACACAGTTCAATTTAATTTACAAAACAAGCATTTAAGAACAAACAATAATTTTAAAAGTCACCCATCTCCTGTAGTCATTTCCCAGTTAGGCAATGCTGCAGAAATGGCACCCAGAAAGGCTCCAATTGCATAATATCCCCCATTACCATTTGGGCAATTAATTCCTCCCTGTCTACTGCAAAAACAGCACCCTGTCTGTGTTCTGCTGAATCACAGTTTTGGCAAGACTTCTGCACAACACATTTCCAATAAAGGTAACAGAATTTCAACACGTTTGTCTGCATTGATTATTGCAATGTTAGAATCCAGGCCTGGATGCTGGGGCTTTTTCAAAAGCTTGAGAGCATTCATTTAACGGAAAGCAAGTTACAATTAGCACCACATCATGCTTATGAACTCCTCACTCACTGTATAAGGCATTTGAGGCAGAATAAATGCTTCAGAAGTAACACAGATAAGCAGATTCAGATTCTAAAATACCAATTAACAACCCCCCCCCCCACCCCCACCCCCCCAAATGGAAGTGTACTATAAAAGCCATGCACGATACCTGCAGGATTTGCCTGGTCTTAACTTGCATTTTTTATCTTCTGGTTGGTTTGCATCATAACAGCACTCATCCTTACACTGGTCACTGTATCCACAGTCACACTGTTCTCCCTGTTCAACCAGCCCATTACCACAGATGGGTTGCCCAGACTCTGAAAAAAAATGACAGTATATTTATGTAGCAAACAGTACAAAGAATCTGCAAATAGCTTTAGAAATGCTCACATTGACTCGACTGAAAATGCTTGGTCAAGATGGACTTCAGACTAGGGCTCAGGTCAACCTGCTTTATTTGTCTGCCACTCAGCTTAGTCATTCCCACAATCCATAGAATTTCAGGCCTCTGAGTCCAGGTTTCTGCTGATAACAGTGGGAGTTTCTTGTGTGGATAGGATGTCAGCAGTGATAAGAAGCCTTTTTCTGCTGAGCCTCCAAGGGAGCAGCATCCATCCCTTCCTGCACTCCTCTTTCAGCAGAGCCTGAAGCCCTTCAGGCAGAAGCTGATGGTGTTGAACTGAACTACTACTAACCAAAACCCAAAGGGACTTGCTGCACAATCTCAGGATTTGTGAAAGCTCACACAGCACAGACTCCAGAAACAAAGTTCCTGCTACATTCTTGGTTTTTTTAGTGTTTAAATAGCATTTTCTCTATTATGATTTGTGCTCCTTAACTCTTGTTGTTTCACTGGGCATGGCTGGAAAGAGTGACCCTGTTTTCTTTACTGCTTCCCAGCAGGCTTTATAAAGAAAGAGAAGAGCTTCCCACTCCCAGCCTCCTGTTCTCCAGAATCTTTCAGTAAATAAATATGTAATAATATTAATAATAATCCTCATAATCATATCAATACAACAAACCAAAACCAAACCAACCAATCAAAAAAAACCAAAAACAAAAAAACCCCAACCAACCAAAAGAACCACAAATGAAACTGAGCAAGATAAAAAAGTAAAACAGAAATTAAGAAAATAAGTTCTGACCTAAGCATAATGGTAATACCTTAGCCATTCTGCTTTCAGGATGAATAAATACATACCAACAAAACAATTATTTCTCTTTTTTTCAAGAACTTGGCTGATATTTCTTATACTGCAGTTAGAGAACTTGTTGTTGTTCAGTTTATCCCCAGATGTAGCTCTTGCATACATGATATAATTGCCATTTTCCTTCTGTCCCAAGTTCTTGGACTCTCCTGGAGTGCACTCCATTCCAGAATCATGCTGCAAAACAAGTACTTTAAGACTATTTCTATCAAGAAATCTTCTTTAATTTCTTGCTATCTTTTTCTACATCTGCAAAAGTACTCTGACTTGTTAACCTTTATGCAGTGAGAATAAAAGGTTCATAAAGAACCTTATACTCTAAGGTTTCTTGGAATTCAAAAAATAAATAGAAACCCAGGATTTGTCCTGGAATACTGACTTGAAAATTTTCTTAAAAGTAAAATAAAAAGAACAATCTTCCAGGCTGATCCAGAAGATGTTTCACTCCCAGGGACTGGTTCTTCAGTTTCATGTGCTTATATTTTCAGTTATATTTGAAAGGTTTGCTCCCACTCTGAGCAGTGGTGTTACAGATTTGCTCAAGGCCCATGAGGAAAACATTTACATGTGAGCATCTCTTTTGGAAGAACTTGTCATTCCTGCCATATCCTGATTTCATTTTACTTCCAAGAGTAGAAAGTGTATATACTTCGGTTTAAAAATAAAAACCCAAACCACAACTTTGTTCTCATCTCCAGCAAAACCAAAAGCCTCATGCTTTCAGCTTGCCACAAACAACCCATGTCCCTAAATGACTGGGAGACAACTTTGCTCTGAAATATTTTTATTGGTATACGAATCCTCACCACAACTTTTATAGGTAAGCTTCTAATTATAAATAATTGACCATAAAGAACCAGTTCTATTTTTCACTTGTTGAATGAAGTTGTCATCTTAATTTTTCATTGATTCCTCCTCTCCAGGATAAATCAGAATACATTCAAACAGATGTGTGTGATCCTAGTCTTCAATTAAAACCAAGAAAGTTTAGAAAATATAGTCCCTTTAGAGACTGAACTAGCAGAAATAATTCACAAAATCCACTGTTGCACCAGTGCCATCAAACCCTCATAAAAGGGTTTAGTTCAGCAGCCTGTTTTCTGTTTGTATACACATTCTGTGCAGCCACCATCACCATCTCCTTGGTTATAGGGAGTAAAAAACCCCATTTGCAATCCACACACTTGAACAGATCAAGAGGAATACTCACAGGAGAGCCAAAGTTGTGCCCAACCTCATGAGCAAAAGTGATGTGAGAAACCTTGGGAGGAACATGAGAGCCATAGTTCTGCACAGTGATGATCCCAGTGTTGAGAGACTTCTTCTTACCATCAGAATACAGTTTGCTCTTCTCACAAATTCCACCAGAGCTCCCTACATTTAGGCACAAGTGCAACAGTCAGTAATTTAAGGAAAGAACTGTATTACTTTTCTAGCAACATTTAAAAGGCATTTTTGACTTTTCAGGGGATGCTCATGGACTAAAAATTCTGCCTAATTAATATTTATTATTGTTTATATATTATTTATTATTATAAAATATATTTAATATATATAATTATATATTATTTATTATATATCTTGGAAAGACCAGATTTCTCCACACTAGTGTTCTCAGCACTGAATGGACACATTCACACAAGCAGTTAACTGTTTTGGAATAGTGACATAAGGGCTATTTTAGACCTTCAGGGGATGGACAAGCCCTGATATTGTCATACCTGTACTACAACACTAGCAGGGTGGCTGCAATGTTTGTTAAAAAACCAAACAAACAGAAACAACAACCAACCAACCAAAAACCAAACCAAACAACACACAAAGAAAACCAAATAAAGAAACTCCACCCAAAAACCACCACCCCCCACCAACCAATCAAAAGAAAATAAACAGAAAACCACACAGAACCAGACAAAAAGACCCCAGTAAAATCAGAGGAGATCCTCTCTCATGGTATGAGCATTTCCATAAAATACCAAAAGTTTGTTATACCTCCTTGTCAGCAAAAGTGACCCATTTTTCCACTGTACCAACTAAAGCTGACAATATTTTTGATATGTGGTTTTATCAGACCCATACTTAGAAGGTCAACAATCAAGAGCATCACACTATCTGGAAAAGTCTTGAAATGGTGATTAAATTTCACCTTTTTCTTCCCTAACAAGTTTGTTCTGAGATATTATCAATGTTTGAAAATTCAGCATTTCTATTGCTAACATAAATTGTGTTGAAAACAACCTTCTTAAAGAAGTTGCCCTGTTTTCTGAAGTAAAATTTCATTTTAGTGAAATATCTCACTTAAGTCAGTATGTGCATCACAGCAACTTATTTTTTAATCAATTAAATGTAGTTTTGCAAGCAGTATTTACGGAATGCACGTGCCAGTTCATCCTGTGCTTGCTCAGTCTACAAACTAGTTATCACACAACCAGTTTCTTACAGCTCTCTAAAATCAACATCTAAAATCAACATCCACAATTTGGATTATGTAATGAGCTATAATTGAATAATTCATACTTAGCCAAATTTAAGCACTAATAGCTTTTAAATATATTAATTTTATCAAAATAACACATCCCAGAAAACAAATATATCCAGGACAAACATCTCAAGATGCTGCACACATGAAGACTTATTTCTTAATTATTTATTATAATTAGGCTTATTATTATTATATTTAAATAATAACTTTATTATTATGTTTGTTTTTTGTTTTTTTTT
>VYZU01013190.1:182267-197330 GCA_013401355.1 Ceyx cyanopectus
TTTCTAGCAACATTTAAAAGGCATTTTTGACTTTTCAGGGGATGCTCATGGACTAAAAATTCTGCCTAATTAATATTTATTATTGTTTATATATTATTTATTATTATAAAATATATTTAATATATATAATTATATATTATTTATTATATATCTTGGAAAGACCAGATTTCTCCACACTAGTGTTCTCAGCACTGAATGGACACATTCACACAAGCAGTTAACTGTTTTGGAATAGTGACATAAGGGCTATTTTAGACCTTCAGGGGATGGACAAGCCCTGATATTGTCATACCTGTACTACAACACTAGCAGGGTGGCTGCAATGTTTGTTAAAAAACCAAACAAACAGAAACAACAACCAACCAACCAAAAACCAAACCAAACAACACACAAAGAAAACCAAATAAAGAAACTCCACCCAAAAACCACCACCCCCCACCAACCAATCAAAAGAAAATAAACAGAAAACCACACAGAACCAGACAAAAAGACCCCAGTAAAATCAGAGGAGATCCTCTCTCATGGTATGAGCATTTCCATAAAATACCAAAAGTTTGTTATACCTCCTTGTCAGCAAAAGTGACCCATTTTTCCACTGTACCAACTAAAGCTGACAATATTTTTGATATGTGGTTTTATCAGACCCATACTTAGAAGGTCAACAATCAAGAGCATCACACTATCTGGAAAAGTCTTGAAATGGTGATTAAATTTCACCTTTTTCTTCCCTAACAAGTTTGTTCTGAGATATTATCAATGTTTGAAAATTCAGCATTTCTATTGCTAACATAAATTGTGTTGAAAACAACCTTCTTAAAGAAGTTGCCCTGTTTTCTGAAGTAAAATTTCATTTTAGTGAAATATCTCACTTAAGTCAGTATGTGCATCACAGCAACTTATTTTTTAATCAATTAAATGTAGTTTTGCAAGCAGTATTTACGGAATGCACGTGCCAGTTCATCCTGTGCTTGCTCAGTCTACAAACTAGTTATCACACAACCAGTTTCTTACAGCTCTCTAAAATCAACATCTAAAATCAACATCCACAATTTGGATTATGTAATGAGCTATAATTGAATAATTCATACTTAGCCAAATTTAAGCACTAATAGCTTTTAAATATATTAATTTTATCAAAATAACACATCCCAGAAAACAAATATATCCAGGACAAACATCTCAAGATGCTGCACACATGAAGACTTATTTCTTAATTATTTATTATAATTAGGCTTATTATTATTATATTTAAATAATAACTTTATTATTATGTTTGTTTTTTGTTTTTTTTTACATTAAGAGACAAGACTTCAGAGCCAAACTACACAGTAAGATTGAAACTAATAAAAGTCAGTTCAAGAAGAGTCACATGGTAATTCTTCTGGTCATCTCCCAGAAAGATCTCACTGATTTCACTTGATTTAAACCAAACACACCAAGAAAAAAAACCATTGAACAACCCACATAAAAATACTTTCTAGAAAATTTGAAGCAGTTCAAAATTCAAACTGCCTACTTGTGCTCTGTTTATACACAGCAGAAATACTTGTTTCTTCTGACACTTTACTGGCCAGAAGGATGTTTTTCTTTGTTGTTCACATCTTGCTCATCAGAAATTGACTAACTGACATGTCACATCATATACTGTATTTTAAGAAACCACCCAATCAAATCATACCTATCAATTTAAATGACACAGTTTCTACCCTTCCTCTTTCCACATGACTCCAATACTTCATCTGATTGCACTGAAGGTTTGGATAGAATTACCTGAAGGGGCTCCAACCCAAGCCAGACCAAGGACTCCATCATCAAAATCCCTGTCTGTAAACACATAGGCCAAGCAATAATCATCATGATTCTGTTCCGAGTTCAGCTCCAGAAACTTTTCCACACCAATGTTAGGAAATCTGAAGGGATTGGAAGAGTCCTTCTCATCTACAGTTGTGTTAATCTAGAAGTAAATTGAAACCAACTGTAAGACATGATTCATTTTCACTTGGCTTGTAAATACCAGCTAACAAGCTTACATAAATCCCTTGTTATGTTAAATAGTTAAAGCAAGTTGCTAAAGATTTACAGGTCTTGACAAATTACCATCCCAATGTTTGGGAAACCAAGATCTACAATAAGTACAGAATTGCAGTGGTGCAGTAAATCCTCACTCTTCTTTCTTCCTTTTTTTTTTCCGTCCTTTCCATTAGTCCCCAAAAGTTTATATTTATCCTATTAGATCATTACCTTTAGAAAGAACTTCTAACCTGAATTGCAATAATCTAAAGGTCTTGGAGACCATCAGTCTATTTGCCACACAGTCAACATCTCTGAAACATAAAAAGTTAATTCTTATTAAAAATTACTACAGTGACTTGGGGGTCAGTGGCTGGAGAGTGGCCTGGCTGAGCAGGGCCAGTGTACTTGGGAGTGCTGGGTGACAACCAGCTGAACATGAGCCAGCAGTATCCCCAAGTGGCACGGAAGGCCAACGGGATCTTGGCTTGTATCAGGAATAGTGTGGCCAGCAGGACTAGGGATGGGATTCTCCCCCTGTATCTGGCACTGGGGAGGTCTCACCTCAAATACTGGGTGCAGTTCTGGGCCCTGGACTTCAAGAAGGACATTGAGGTGCTGGAGGGTCCAGAGGAGACAATGAGGATGGGGAAGGGACTGGAGAGAAAAGCTGCTGAGGAGAGGCTGAGGGAGCTGGGGCTGTTCAGCCTGGAGGAGACTCAGGGGAGAGCTCATCACTCTCTACAACTACCTGACAGGAGGCTGTAGGCAGCTGGGGGCTGGACTCTTCTCTCAGGCAACCAGTGACAGAAAGAGAGGCCGTGGCCTGAAGCTGTGCCAGGGGAGCTTTAGGTTGGATATGAGGAAGCACTTCCTTATGAAAGGGTCATTAGACACTGGAATGGGTTGCCCAGGGAGGTGGTGGAGTCACCATCCCAGTGGTGTTTAAGGAAAGACTGGATGTGGCACTTAGTGACATAGTCTAGCTGGGTGTCCTGGTGTCAGGCCTTAGGCTGGACTTGATGAACCCAAAGGTCTATTCCAGCCTCAACAAGAACTCTATGTAACTCTGTGTAAGTGGTGAGAAGTGCCCAGCAAGAGGCCTTGTGCACCCTGCAGCAGTGTGAGAGAAGGCAGCAGCAGCCCCCACACGACTCACTCGGATTCTTTTCACCATGAAGCTGATGTTGCGGATCCCCGCGAAGTCCGTGGCCTGGTAAATGGTGTCGATGGCCTTCACGTGGCTGGAGATCTGTCACAAAGCAGAGTAATCACAGCTCAAACTTCTCTGCACCACACTCCAACTAACCCCCAAGAGCAAGAACTGCGAGGCCTATGCTTTTGCATGCAAGATGTTGTGACATAGGAACCCTAACAGGTCTTCTTAAGCAAATGCTGAGGGCAAAGAATGGCAATAAATCACTAGATAACTTAGCATCTGCTTGTCACCATGCCAGGAAACTATCAAGTATTTTGTCACTTGCCTTTATTTTTTTTTTTAAACACAATTCTACCAGCTATTGCTACCTGCTTGTGCTACTAATTTGATTCATTGCTACAATAAAGATAGCACTATAGTTAAAATCATATTCAAAGCACTGTATGTCTTTGGAGAAAAGACAAAATTACTTGTTACAGCATTATTCTTTCATTTCTGGGAGAACACAAATATGAAAACATTGATCATTTATCTTTTCCAAAAGCACAGAGAAATACTAACTCATTGAAAACCTGATTTTGAAGGGACTTCAGAGCTTTAGAATATGCCACTCAAATTGCATTGTGTAGGTACAGTCTGGTGAGTAAGTAGAAGTCAGATTTGCAGTGAAACTTCAGACTTCAAGAGAAACACAATAATGTACCAGTTATCTTTTTCATCAAGTGATCAGAAAAAAAAACTAAAACCAAAACAAAGCCTTTCCAGTTAATAGTATATTGAGAAATGATAAGCATCTGTCTTTGTGACTGCTACTCTAACTTTCCACCACAACAAACACCCCAGGAACAGGAATCTCAGCGTCCTGAACCAAAGTTTCAAATGAAAGGCCACACAAGAGTGTTAACACAGAGCTTGGCAAGCTGACAAACTAAACAGAACTCCTCAGGAACTGTCATTTTTCTGAGTAAGAATTGAGAAATTCAGACTGCAAGTCTTGCTCAGATGTGCTTAATAAACCCCAGCTGCTGGTATTAAGTAAAGGAAGCAAAAATTCCCCACACTTGTAACAGATACACAGAATTTTCATCAAGGAATTAAATCACTTGCATTTATCAGAAATACACAAATAATAACAAACTAGAAAATAATAATTATAATTTAAATATTATTATAATTTAATAATAAAATAAAATACACATACATATACACTCTATACACATATATTTTAAAAGAAAGGTGCTGGAAATACCTGTGCAATCACAGCTTCCCTTGTTCCATAATGCCTGTAGAACAGGTGATCAGTCTGAATATAGAGCTGACAGGTATTTTTTTCAGCCTGAGTGGCACGCTTTTTTCTCAAAAGCTGTGGACCACTGTTTTTAGGCTCTTCAAAAGGCTTCTACATATACACAGGAGAGAAATACATTCATTTTGGAGATCTACATGCTGCACCAGATTACCTAAAAACAGTGATGGGTTTTTCTAAACATACTCCACTAATACAAACAGATTTGCATTCTTTTTCTTTAACCCACAAAGTTTAATGAACCTTGAATTAAACTAACAATGTTATAGACAGTTTTCAAGTATGCCATCAATTTTTCCTGATCTCAGGCAAACCCTGATCTGCATTTCATTTTATATTACAAAAAGGCAGTCATGTCAAATAGTTTTCATTCATGGGATCTTTGGTATTTTTTCAATATGAAGAAATGCTTCGTAAATCAGAAAAAAAACAAACACCAAAAAACCAAACAGCACCACAGTACTTAAACACATCCTTCCTAACTCAAGTTATTGCACATTGTAATTACCTTAGTCAGCTACCTTGGCAAACAGAAAAACTGAGGCACTTCAGCATGGAAATGATGCACTAAACATGAAGTTAAAATAATGCACATTAGTCAGAGCAGCATCTGCTAACACATCTGCCTCATGGCATCCACTGCTTCATGGCCCTCTCTCTCCACCAGGTTTTACAAGTAAACTTTTGGGAAAGCAAGTTATTATTGATGCCAGCACTGAATTACATAATACTGCTGGTAATTTCTAGGGTCATTCTGTAAATACAGTTTAATTTACTGGCACTACTTATGAAGCCATATTGCAGTTTTTTTAGCATATACTCAACCAACACCACAAAACTTGGAGAACTTGGAACAGCTCCAAACATCATTAACACCAAGAGAAGCTCAATAATTTACTGTTGGAAAATGTTGAAAGAAGAAAAAAAAAATCAAATTACATGAGAAGTGGTGCAAACCTTCAGGTAAAAAAAAAAGTAGAGGGATCTGAAGAGGTACACAAGCCATAAATCACCTTCTTTCACAGGCAATCTGTAGCATGCTGTAACCCCTCCAATAGTAAGACTCTCCCACTTCAGCACTTAATTTTCCACAGAAAGCACTCAGCTACAAGTGTGTTACATTAATATAGCTTAAAGAGCAATCACTTTTTCAAGGGCCTATATATTAGAGGTCAAGGGAGCTTGAAACTCTTCCTCCTCAACTGCAATAAAGTATATTCCTCATCTCAAGCTTGATTTCCACATCTCTCCAAAATGCTAATTGTTGAAAAATCAGGGATCATGTGGGATTCATTAAGACTATGAGCTAGCACATCTATGTTGTTGAACCAATGTGAAAAAGAATTTAGCAAAAAATCTGTTAATAAGAAGGTTCTGTCAATAATTTCAATATTCAGGGACCATGACTGACCCCAAAGTAAGAGAGACAACAACAAGAAATAGGAAATTACAGTTAATTTCTAATCAACATGAAGCATTAGCTTGTGTTGTACCTCTGTTGTTGGTTCTTCTATACCAGTCATCTGGTACTTCTGCATTCTTTCAAATACTGAATGATCTGCACAACCTCCTTGTGGTCCATATTTATGTGGGTATTCTAAAAAGAAGAAGGCCAGGTTGAGCTGTCAGATGCCAAGTACAACTGCAAAACATGGCAACTTGCTCAGTATTTCTCTAATATTGCACATGTGGTTCAAGGGAAATATTCTAAGATTTAAGTTTTGTGCAGCTATATTTTCAATAAGCATTTCTGAGTTTGACAAACAGAACAAAACTAACAATTGTTTCTTAACACTGTTTTCATACAGACAGCAATAGAAAAAAATACCACAAGTAATGTCTTAACAGAAGAAGAAAAGCTACATTTATACATCTCTTAGCTTGAGCTAACAGCAGCTTTAAATAAAATAACAATGGAAAATTAGTAGAGATCAAGTATAATAAAGACTCCTTGGATAAAAGGTTTTTTATTCTACTTGGGAAACCAAGAGATTTCTCTAAGAATGACAGCAAGGTTTATTACTTCATTCATCTTCCACAGAATTCTGGAAAATATTTCTATTATGCAACTTAACTACCAATATAGAATTGAAACTCTAACAATCCTTGGTTTCAAACTTAATTCTGCAACTCCAGAATTGAGTTTGCTAGAAATATCATTGCCAAGATGAAATGCACATTTCCATTCTGCACACACTAAAACTGAGGGAAAAAGTGTATTTATGTGTGTGTGTGTATGCATGTGTATAGAGTTAAAACTTACAGAACCATGGGTGACAGTATTTATATTTAAAACCAAGTAAAATAAGACTGAAAAGAGACATTGCCAGCACTTCCTTTACTACAGCTGTTTGAATTTTCAAAACCAAACTGCAGCACTAGCCAGGTAGCCATCAGTAAAACATGCTGAAGATCCAAACTAGCTCAGGGAGAACATAGAATTACTCTTGGTAAGCAGCCAGTTGTATTTTCAGTACTTGTCCAACAAAAAGATTTGTCATTTGATACCCTCTGACAATGATAACCAGTGCTAACTGGATGGCAGATCATCACATCATCTACAGATGCTCAAAATAGGAATTTATCCTTTCCTAAAACTACTAACTTCTACAAAGAGATTCCTGATCACATGCATTTTTTTTTTCCTTATCAGTAAACAGTATGATCTGTTAAGCATTTAGGTGAAGTACTTGATGGATACTGGATTTAGGCATCTGAGGCAAGGATATGACATCAAATTCCCATTGAAAATGATGGGAACTCAGTTGAACTGCTGTAGAGATTTGCACTGTGCCAGCAAAAAAAACAAAATTCAAATTAAAGCAGATAGAAAAAAAACTCCTTATTGCAGATTTAATTCTAAGCAGCCTGTCACTGTGCTCTTATGACAACCGCCAAGTAGACCTTCATTACTAAATGGACAAAAACAACATAAAAAATAAATCAACAAGTACTTTGTGATGCCAGTTCATTCCATACATAGGAGTTCACAAAAATTACAAAATACCCCTGTTTTCCATTGCATTCTACTTCCAAGACCATAAAGAATTAAATGGCCATGTTCATTTCCCTGAAGGTCTGAGCATAATTTTCCTGTCTAATGTTCTCTGAGGAAATAATTTTGTATTTTACCATCAGAACTCAGGGCTGCACAGGAAACATTTTCAATTTAAATCAATGTAGTTCCAATGAAATCCTAACCTTTAAACCAGTTTCAAGATAATATTCTAATGAAAATAGCAATCTGCATCTTTGTAGCAGTAAATTATATATGTTTGATCAAGAGTGGTTTAGAAACTACCATCATTCAACTTCTGTTTCAAGTCATAAATACAAGGCTGCCTTCCTCTGGTCACCACATTCACTGTAACAGACAAAAGCTGCCTTATAAAAGTTGACAATATAATCCCCATTTACAAACCCTCTTTTGTTTAACTACTGAATAAGAACTCATTGAGATGCTAATCATAAGTTGCATTGTGATTTCTGAAAAGCTCTGAAAAGCACTAAAAAGCATATTGTTTCAAAAGGCTGAAACATGGGTGACCAAAAAGCATCCCAGATGAAAGCAAAGATGACTTCTTCCCCAAGTCTTTCCCGAGTTAGAAACGTGACATTTTGGTTGCTTTTGTCCTGGGTAAAATACTAGTAGTTGACTTTATTTCACAAGAGTTAGCTGTAGGTTAGAGCAGTAACAACAGATTTGCATGCTTGTTTTTATGTTTCAAGCTACTGTAAAAGTTAGCTTCTGGTGTTGGTGGTGGGGGTTTTCTGGAGCTGCAGTTCAGTGCAAAAACAGCCCTCATGAAAGGCAAAAAAAAAAAAATTAGCCTCAAAAGCACTATTCAGAAAGTGACAGCAGCAGTCATAGACTTCAGAGGATTTCAGAGCACAGAAATCCCAGAAGGCATCTAGGATACCAATAAAAAAGTGGAACTAGCCCATCAGAGGCTGCAGTGACAGCAAGCAGCAGGAGTGGCACAATCTCCACAGTGCTACCCAGACTCAGCTGCAGGATGGGCTCCTGCCACCCCTGCTGAGCAAGCAGCACTCTCCTCTCGCTGCCTGGAAGCCACACTGCATTGTTCCTTTAATGGGGCTCTCTTGAAGAGATTTAGACAATCCCCTCTGATAAGCTGATTTTGTTTCTAACTGATGGCTTGGATGCACTAGATTCAAGAAAACCAGTGTAAGCCACCACACCAGCACCTGAATAATTACAAATCAGCTTCTTAAGGTACTGTTCTATTTCTGTCATTAGCTGAGAACAGTGAAGAGGGTATTTTTAGTCTCCTGCTATTTACAGCATAAGGAACTGGTAGAGGAAAGAATCTTCCTGCTTGTCTCCCCCCTTGCCAACTGGGCAAATCACTTGACTGCCTTCTGTTCCTTCACTTCCCCCCTCCTTTCTACATCAGGGTTCACCAAAGTCTTTGTAAAGCAGCCAGTGGTTTCTTTACAGAAAGTGCAGTGTAAGCAGCAGTGCAGCATTCTCTCTGTGAGGCAGTGAATCGAGCTGTTTGGCAAGACCCAGAAAACCTACCAAAGAATTTAGGAATGCATGCAAATTCTTCACAGAAATGTTTTTAGAAAAGGCATCTTACAGTTTCCCACCAGACTTCTGTATTTAAATTACTTTTCTCCATGACTGCATTCCACAAACCCCTGTAATACTCCCACTGCAGCCTCCTCAGCCCTCACCTGCAATAATGCTCTGTAGAGCTGAGATTTCAACACGTGCTGCAACTTCTTTGAGAAACAGAAGCAGCATATGGAACATTATTCTATCAAGTGACTTTAGTCTCAAATCTAGGTCTTGTGATCACCAGGAAGATATACATTTAGTCAGAAATCAAGTGCAGCTCACATTGTGTAGCAAATCACATCAAATGACTGCATTAATTCAGAAGACCTTTAAAACGATGCAACTCCTACTTGATTTTGAGTTGGTAATCATATTTACATATCTGCTAGCTCACAGCAATGTTAACACTCAAAAGCAGCACACATACTGTCACTGAATGTAAAACACAGCTGGATTCCAGAAGCTTTATTCAATTAGAAAAAAATAAACAAAATTTGCTGAGTTTTAGCAGATAAGCATCACTGCATTCATGCAAGAGAAGTAACCAAGGAGAGTATTATGCAGGATCTGTTTTTCACAAGCTTACAGCACAGAGAAAATAAAATATAAAGTCAAACCAGATACTCCCATCTATCTTCCTACTTCTAACACTTCTTGTCACAATAGTTTCATGATGATGCACTTGGAAAATGATTTATACAAGATCACCACGAGAGTGATTTCCAGTGATCTGCCCCAAGACACTTCACCCAGTTTCAACTGAGATTTCAAACTCAAGTCTTCTAGGATTTGAAGGAGGTTTTAAATGAAGTTACAATTCAAACTGCAGCTTTCAACATGCAGCTCATTAGCTTCAGTAACCAAAAGATAACCTCAAGTAACTCTGCCAACATCTACTTGGAAAAGCAAACTTAGAATCACAACTTTATTGCAGTATTTCTGGGGTTCACCATAAGGCTACCTAAGCATCCAGTTAATATTTTTATTACAGCTGAAGACTGATCAGAACATCAAAAGGTGAGTGCATGAGAACACTGAGGCATCAGTTCTGAAGGGGTAGAAGATTTCCACAGTCCTCTCATCCCTCTGGTGCATCCACAACTCAAGCTAGGCTTCTGGGGCCATGCTCTTCAATTCCATTTGTATTCTCAGGACAATTCCATCAGCTACAGTGTAAAATGGGATCATTTGGAAGGGTTCTCTCAAGGCATCTGTGCCCTACACGTGCAGGGGAAGCTTTTATTTCCCCCAAGTACCACCTCATTAGATTTGGGGATAAACAGCGACTTGGACTTTCATTATCCTTTACTTCCCAGATCATAGGGTAAAACAATCACTAGAGAGAATCTTAAGAAAGCATTTTTCAAAAGAAACATGTATCTGTTGACTAGAAAATACATGGTTTATACACTGCTGAGCATTTCTTAAAATGGCAGAATAAGAAAGCCTCGTTTTGCTTTGCCATAAATCTTTCACACCAGAACTGTGTATGAATCACTTCAGGACAGAATGATTCAGTGTAACATGAATCCAAAACCTCATCTGATGCTTACAAATGGCTTAGAGTTTTTGACATTCCATAAAAATAAAGCAAGCAAGTTCCTCTGTAGCACAAAAAAAAGAAGTACTCACTGATATCATCTTCATGATACATGACAGAGTGGAAAGGTAGAGTTTTGTCTTTTATGTATCTCTCTGCTGGCTCAATATAAAAGGTCCCACTGTGAGTCTGGATGAATCCTTCAAATTTGCCATCAATAACAGACCCATGGCTAAGACTTCCCTGCTCACCTGTTAGGGGAAACAGTTCATTAGATTTTTTCTATACCTTTCTGCAAACCTCAAGCATCCACACTACCCAAGGCATTAGAGCAGCCAATGCTAATGATACTTGCATCATTATCCTGATCATGCACCAGTTCCCAGCTGCTAAAACCCATCATGAATAAGACAGTAATAAGATTGGAGATAACAGCACTAAGATATTCTTGCATTAAGTGTGTGTCCAAATCCAAGACTAAGATAATTCATCAGCAAGACAGTTATCCCCTAGTTACTACATTCAATAGCTTCATAATCAGGTGCATAAATGACAGGTTTAAAAAGCATTTAATGAAGAATTCAACTCTGTATTTTCAAGCTGTAACATATACAGCATATAATCCTATATCCAAATCCCATCTTTATACATCTGTTCATATAATACTAAAAATAATCAGAGTGCATACTAAACTTTAAAAGCTTTCAGAGAAGGATTTCCCTATATTCAAGACATTCATTTTTCTCTTCAAGCATAAGCCACTTAAAACTGTAGCTGTGTTTAAATGTAGGATGGAAGGAATTTCTATCTGACACAGTCACACTCTGGGAAAGTACAACTGTCAATGTTTAATCACAGCTACAACACACAGCATCCCATACAGCTCAGAATCACACTAAAGTATCAGAACTGTACTCATGATTAACCAGCACTAATTCCTCAGTAACAATTATCATGGGTGTTAGAAAGGTCATGCACAGTACAGAACTGTGAGATATCCTGATATGCCATAAAACTCTTGAGAGCACTGAGTAGAAATAGGCTTTTTAGAACACTCATTTTAAGACACTTGTAAGTGATCCCAGATTTACTTACTATATTCTATGAGAATGTGCATTAATATTCTGAATTTACAAGCCATGTATCTTGGCAAATTTCAGAGTGTTTGAAAGGAAGATTCCATTTTCTGAATGGAAATCAAGAACCAACAGCAAAACAGTTTGACTCTAACTTTGTGATCTTCACAAGTACAAAGTTGGGTTGAATGTGAAAGGTAATAAGAAGAATTCACATGGATGCTCTGATCTCAGCCCTCAGTAATAAGGGAAGAAGCAAAAGCTTTTCTGAAATAACTTCACTAAATTAGATGAAAAACCCCCCAAAAGACCCACACACACCTTAAAAGGCCTCTGACTTGTCAGTTGGTGAATTGGTCCACCTAGGTGCATATAAATTACTAGGCATGCATACTTTTCACAGTTTAACACTCCCTTAAAGACTGAAGGAAGTTACTAACAGATCTTCAGGAAGCAGTTAAGATTCCTTTCAGAACCAAACAGACAAGTTATAAGTGACAGAATAAATCTTAATCCTTCTCTTCTTTTCATCTGCTTTTAATTCCTTAATTCTCCTTCCTTTTTCATCAATTTTTTTCTTTTGTACTTACTGAAATTGTGTATATTACCCTTAAAGATGGAAGTTCTATATTCCTTAAACTCCTTTGAACTAGAAATGGTACCTGATTTTTTTTAATGCAGTCAGCCTTGTCTTTTTTTTTTTTTTTAATTTTTGCACTTCTACAAGGAGTATGTTCAAAAACAGAGTTGAACTTCAAGTTCTATGGATATGAAAATTATTAGTTAAAATACTCATTTGTTAAGGGTGAGATGAGAATATAAAGGCAGATGTAGTTTAAATGTGTTTAGAATTATTATTAAAGTTTAATAATGAAGAAAACCTAATAATACAGATACTAATTTTCTGCATGTACTATGAAAAAAACCTGCTGTTTAAAATGACTGCACTTAAATCCATTTAAGTGCTGTACTTACCATAAATGTGTCCAGTGTAAATATGGGAGGTATCATAATCAATTACTTGGTTTGATATTTCTACTTTAAAGTCTTCACTAAAAAGAGATGTATCTCTCTTCATTCGAAGGTTGAAGTGTCTAAAGTGAACAAAACAAGATGGTAAATTGTCTTCAATCTTCAATTACTAGAGCACTAAGCAAAAGTAATTCTAACAGTTTTGTGCAAACAATTTGCAGACTGTAAAATTTATCTACAGAAAATGTTTACAATGTACAAGAATTGGACCATAGCCTTGAGGGATTTTCTTAAGCAAGATTATTTAGATGCTTTTGATTCAAATAGCTAAATTTCCAAGATTTAAGCCATAAACCAAGGTCAGACTTGAATGTATAAATCTAAAAGGCTGATTGACTATACTCTTGCTCCTATTCCTCCAGTAGACACAGGTACAGATTAAGGGAAAAAAAAGCAACTCTTAACTCTTTTGCCTCACAGTGCTGTGAAGAACAATTCCCAGTTTATTATCCATTCATTACAAACATTCAAGTAACTAAATGAAATATACATGAGCTACCTACTATTTAACTGAAAAAAAAAAAAAATAGGATGAGCAACATTTAATAAAAAATTAAACTGGTAGATTTACATGCACAACTAGAAACTCTACCCATTGAATTATCTTGTCCAGATTAAAACATCCCATTTCTTTGATGCCAATCCTACTGCTAATCTTTAGGTGAAACAAACTATAATTGTCCAAGAATAAGTTTGGTTCAGCGAAGTCAAGCAACATAACTTATTAGCTTAATTAGCTTGCTATATACTAATACCACATATACACTATAATATTTAAAAAATTAATTTACAATTCTCTTCAAACTGTGTATAAACACAGAATGCAAATATAGATCAGTTAAGCTGTTGAAACTTCAGCCATTCCAGTTCCAACTTCTTCACCTGCACATCAAGCCATCTGACACCAGCAGTATTTTGACACAACTGTGCATTGAGATGCCAACTGGAGATGAAAAACCAGCCATTCCCACACTTCCAACCTGCTAAGGGTTCTAGTGCCTCACCTTGGCTGTTGTGCAATGCAGGCAGCCACCTTGTGTGGCTTTTCTGGGAAAAAAAAAGTTAGAAATGAACAAGCAGAAAATAATTTAAAAAAAAAATATGATGGCCAGGAATATTAAGAATTTAAAGAATTTCATTCAAGCACTTGCAGAAGTTCTACTCACTTTGGTTGTCACCTACTGCTTGAGGTGTTGCAGAGATTTCATCTCAATTTTAGTTTGAGTTTTCCCTGTAACCAAGTTCTTCAGTTACTGAGGATGGAACTGTCTCAAGTGCATCTGAGCTTAGCTGACTAAATACTGTGTACTTCAGTGCTTGTCCCTTCTCTGCTATTTGAGAGAAGTATTCTTGCCAGAAGAAGTCTGTAACTGTGCCTCTGTAATGACCTGAGGTATCTATCTAAGAATCCCATCAAGAGCCCAGATTATTACTGGTAGTGTTGGGAGTGCTGGTGAGACCCCTGTGGAGCCCCTGCCAGAGAACACACTGCAGTTTGCCCAGCACCCCACCAGTGCTCAACAGAAGCCAGCTCCCTGCAGACAAATTTGAAAATACTGACATTTTGGGAGCATGCTCTACAGATCTACTCGTGTAGCAGTGATCAAAGACAGACCATAATACTCTGCACAGGATCTCACCACTAGAATCTATCTCACCAAGTTCCAAGGTGGGAATCCTGATTCTTTTCCCTGGTGCAGAGCATGTTTTCCAAACAATCCCAACCCCATCTATACAGCACTTCTATCTCAGAACTGCAAAAAATTGACTTCAACATTTGTTTTTTCTGGTTGCATTCATGGAAGTTTCAAATAAAACAGAGGTAGCAATTACTGTCTCTAACAATTAATTGCATCATTAATTTCTTGATGGTTCTGAAACACACTAAGACAACGCAGGACTTCACACATATTGACTCCATATAAATCAACAGATTAAAAAAGACTTCTCAGATGGAAGCAGGGAATTGATCAAGTTTAGAGTAAAAGAACACCAAGCAGATAGACAAACCAGCCCTAGGTGTCAACTGAGAAGCCATCCAGGGTATCCTTCCAAATGCCACCAGTATCACCTCATCCAGCACTTCTACATGGACTGGCAGAAGTGAGATGTACCAAATCAATTACTACAATTAAGAAGCTTCTATTTAGTCTCCTTTCATTTTCCTCCTCTTCTTACTTTTCACACTGGTACATAACTAACATTATAAATTCTAACCCATGCTATTAATTATGTATTTAATTATTTGCAGGATTAGAGAACAAGTTAAAAAATACAAAATAATGCAGCTGTGCTTCACAGTAGCAATTCTCTGACCATCAGATTTCTTAATTTAAACTATTAGATAACATGATT
>VYZU01013192.1:0-32013 GCA_013401355.1 Ceyx cyanopectus
CAATTAAGAAAAAAAAAATCATCCATGTACAAAAATATCCTTAAGGATATCCCATGTGAAAATGGTAATTCCCACTGAATAAATTCTCTTAACAGTTCTCTTTCTTCAGATTCATCAAATACACTGTTGGAAGTTTTTCTACTCATAAGCCATCGAAATCCAAGGCAATGGACTAAAGAAGACTCAGCTAGGATTGTCATTTTCTTTCATGGAAAAAAATGGACAAACCTGAAGAAAGATGGAACACTGCAGGAAGAGGGAACTTTCTTCCACACCATTTTATCTTGTTTTAAACAATTATCCCTTTGCAAATCATCTAGTCCTGTCTTGTAAGTATAAATCACAGAATGTTAGATCCTACTGCTTGTAAATATATGTATTTCTAGAAATATATATTTTTACATATAAAAACTACATCAATATATAAACCACACACTTTATTTTTTAAAAAGCACTTGCATTAAGTTCTGCTGTTAATCTATCTACAAAACTCATATACTTATCAAGTATAGCCTTATCAAAATCAGAGGTTGAGATACTTGCCCAAACAGTTTCATCATGGAAAACATTCCAATAACGTTTTTAAACATGCAGAAATATAATAGGGCCTGTGATGTTTAATAATTATTAAGAATTATGCTACAAAACCAGCAGATTTCTAGTGATTTCCTAAAACACACACAAAAAAAATCCCCAAATCTCAGCATGCAAGTCACTGTGCAAAACATCCCAGTTGTCTGTGTAACAACTCCTCTACCTCATGGTAACTGACTGAAATACTCTATGAAACTCCCATAGCTGTGGGAAAGAATTCCACAGCCCTCAGAATCAAATGATGATGTTTCTGCTGAGGGGGCCCTGGAAATAACCAAGCAGTCCATCTACATTCCCTTTTTTTCAGCTACACATTAGCAAGCAACAACTCAAATCTTGTCTGTTGTAGTTTTGTTCACTGCATTAGCTGCACAGAAAACCAAATCCTTCCCATGCAGCACCTGACCCAGCACTTTGTGTATTGCATTTTCTACTGAGGAAGAACTGAAGCATCAGTGGAATCAATTATCATGGACACTAACCTGGCTGAAACACTCTGGAGACCTTCCTCCAGTCACTAGAGCTGGATTAAAGCACAGTGCTATAAACCATGCTCAACTGCTCAGACAACATGTGCAGGTCACTATCAGGGTTAAGGATACTCTGCCACTCCAATTAGAGAGACACTCAGGAGGGCAACTGGAAGAGGAGAGAGCAATATTCTTCAGTGAAATGAAGCAGGAAACTTGGTCATTTCTGCCTCTGTCCTGGCTTATTGGAGGGGTTTTTGTTTTGTCAAATGACAACACAGAACATGCAAATCCTTTGAAAAAAGAAAGGGGGGGAAAATAGCACAGAACTGTAATAATTTTCTGCAGTATTCTTCAAATCTGTTTCTTTTTGTGTTGCAACTCCTTTCCAAACCCATGCTTGTACATTGGCAAACTACAATTTTCACTTCACTTTCATGCACGTGTCTAGTGTTAAATTATCTGATATTAAGAATGGCTGTTCATCAAAACTAAGATGCCCTAAACAGCATGAAAAATCCCTCCTTCCCTTAATCAAAGCAATTTGGTAACACCCTGTAAGTTTCCTCACACCACAAATGAGCTGTAGGCACCTCTGCAGTCACACAAATTGATCATATTTCTTTTCCCTATGATTAAAACCTTGTCCCAACCAGAACACAGTCGGGCTCGAGGAGGAGAACTGGCAGCTGACAAATCAAGGGAAGCTTTTTAAGGAATCAGACAAAGAACTGTACACCAAAAATAAAAAGAGCAACTAAGAGATAGGCAGGGTTTGCTGTGAAAATAGCACAGCCTGATTTCTGAGAGCTTTTCAACAGTTCTGACCAACTGGGAGGGGATTAATAGATATTCAACATCTCTAAGAAGTGGGCCATTAGTTCTAATTGCCACTGTCGTCAGCAGCTATTCTTACCTCCTATGAAAAGCAGGACCAGTTGGAGTTAAATACCAGTGTGTGGAGCAGGAAACTTGGAAAGCCAGAGGTAAAATTAAGAATTCCATTAACTGCAAAATAAGCCCGGGGGTGGGGGAAATAAAACCCTCTGCCAACACTGCAACCCTACATGTTTTGTGGAGTTTACTGCAAGCTTCAGCACATGAAGATCTTTCAGTTCCATGGACTGCAGAAGAGAATATTTATGCATTCCTGGAACACATGGATTTCAGAAATACCTGTCTTTTTATAACAAAAGAACCCAGAATAGTAGGCATACTAATAAAAAAATAATTCCTTGCAGCTATCCAAAGTTGTATTCTCTTTCACACACTTCATTTCTTGTCTTTATTTTAAATGCCCACTGATCAAACTCCTGTGCTGTGCTGCTGATCTGAAGCTGAATGCACAGCAAAGCTCAACTGGAGTCGCTGCTCATGATCATTATAAGCAATGTACATCTCTTTCAACAACACACATTGTCAGTTTATTAGAAATATTGCAAAAGATCACTGCAGAAAACTGCTCTGCCTGACTAGCAGGTCTCCTTATTAGCCAGAAAAGCAAGGAAGAAAGAGCAAACTCCACCACTGTTCAAAATCCAAAGCTATGAAGGTGGAGCAGGAATGAATTCAATGATGTTCTCCATCACCTGCAAAAAGCAGTTAAATCAGCTGATCAGCCCCAGTGCAAGCAGCCCTGAAACAGGCTTACCCTGCTCAGTTTGAGAGAAACCCCTTGGAAAACGAAGGGGTTGCTGTTTGCCAGTCCCTTTGCTCTCCAGCAGCCTGCAGCCAGGGAGCATGTGCAGAATCTGCTCCTCTGACTCAGCTTTTCTCCTATTTGCTCATGTTTTGGAAAAACCTGCTTTTCAGTTTGCTGAACCAGCAGTATTCTCCAGTTCATGTCAGACTGAACAGGCTGATTTTCTGGAGCTGCAATCAGCAGACACTGAACAGCACACTGTCTATGGGGAATTAGAATAACATGTGAAAAGGTACAAGTTGAACTTTAGCTAATTGATAATAATTTTTTTTCCCCCCTAATGCATTGAAGTAAAAGTGGTGGTGTCAGGAAAAGGAGGTGGTCACTCTCATCAACTAGTCAAATATTTAAACTTGGGTCTGAACTAAGCTCCTGCCACCAGTATTTGTGTTTTAATTAATAAAGAAATGGATCTGGCTACAGGCAACATAATACATGCAACTCAGGAACTGCACAGCAGCTACTATTTAGTCATGTATAACCATGGCAAAACCTTCACAAACACATCTCATCCAGAAGAAACTGAGCTGCAAAGAACTTCTCAGGTAACTTCAACCACTTGAAACCAGTTGAATTTGTTTTCACCCAGCTTATGGGGCTATCTAGTCCCCATCCACAAATCCCTATCTGCTTGACTAGCCCCTCAGTCTCCTGAAGTAAAGATCTAGCCAAAAGGCCCAAAATGCTGTGAACAACCTGCAGCAGGAGGTTGAAAATCTGCCTCTGTGTTTTCCCTGTGGTGCAAATGGTAGAACTGAAACTCTGAGCAGCATGGCCTCAAACAGAAAGCCATTCAGAGAGCTGCTATTCTATTTGCCATCACTGCTTGCAGAGAAGCAGTCAACTTTTCCATAACATTCTACCTCTTGGAAGGCAGGCACTCCACAGACTGCCACCCTGGAAGCTGACCTTGGAAGCCTTCCTGTCCTCTCAGTCCTCCTCAAAACCACTACAAGAATTTACTAAGTGCCAGATTTCCTCACATTGTTCTCTGTTCTTTCCATGAACTAACCTATCCACTGAACACTGCTGAGATGGAGACATGCCCATCTGTGGGAGCAAAGCCCTGGTGAGGGCTCTTTACTCCTTCCCACAGAGACAAGCAGCATCCAGCATAGCTGAAGTGTATTCTTACTGGAGAAACCTGGGCAGGGAAAGGGACTGAACTGCTAGTGTTACATCACTTTGACTTCCTAGCATGGAAAAAGGAGTAATGAAGCAATGTTCACACTGAAAGAATTGCAGACAGGTCAGTAGACTCAGCTGGCCTTGGCTCAATGCAGGAAAAATGCAGAGTATTGATTGCTCTCAAGAGTCAGCGTAAGGAAGAGACTGGAGGGGACGGATCCAAACTAGAGCTGGGGGGATTCAGAGCAGCCATGAGGAAGAATTTCTTCCCCAGGGTGCCCAGAGAGGTGGGGACAGCCCCATCCTTGGCGGTTTCTCAGGCCAGGCTGGATGGGGCTCTGAGCACCCTGCTCTGGTGGGAGGGGTCCCTGCCATGGCAGGGGGTTGGGACTGGATCAGCTTTAAGCTCCCATCCAACCTGAACAATTTCATGATTCTAAGAGCAGGGAGGAATTGCAGCCATTTTCTTCTCCTGCATCTATATTTCAAACAATCAGCTTCTCTGCTCACTGCATTGCACACAGAACCCTAAAGACAACACTTGGGATTTAGTTTTTATAGCACTCTTGCTCTCACTTTTAGGCTTGGCAACTTTTCCCTGGCCGTGCCTGAAAGCTGTGACATCAAACAGCACAGAATACACCCTGAGCAGAGAAACAATGCAGAGAAACACTGCACTTTACCCATCCTTTGCAATCTGCTGCACTGCTCCAGTGAAGGAAAAATACCCAGTATTCCTGGCACAAGGACACTAGGCCTTAAAACAAGAAAAAGCAGCACTCTGGAAGTGCAAAGCTTTGTCCTGCCAAGCACAGACATGATAAACAACATGTATTCTGGGTGTACAAACAGCTACAACATTTTTCTCTAACAGGAGGCAGCTCTCAATGCTGTGACAATCTCTTCTGTTTGGTCTGTCTACCTGCCTACACTTAATAACAACACACAAATAACTGTGCTCTGAGGCACAGGTGACATCTTTGAACTCATGGACTCCATCAGTTAATTCCACATGTAGAAAACCTCTTTGGAAAACCCTGTCAGCTTTGCAGGGAATTGTTCTGTGAGCAGCAGAAAGAAGGTAGTCTTGTTTCCCTTGGATTTCTGTCCTTTAATGCCCTCACCTTCTGCAGCCACCAGCAGCACTCCCAGAGCCAGCCCAGAAGCACTGAGCTGTCCAGACAAGAGCTGTCAAACAGGGCAGAAAACACTTTGGTTTCTAGCTTTAGACTTTCCTCCCCACCAGCCACAAACTTTTACCCACCTTGTAAAAATTCCTTTAAATTCAACAATTTTATTTTCCATCTGTGAAGAACGACAACATGGACGGATGGGCCTCAGTTTCATTAGAGACATTAAATTAGCAAAGCAGGTAAATATGCATTTCCCTTCCGTGGTATCTGGTCCCAGGTGAAGACTGCCTGCCTGTGAGTTTCCTAGAGGGACACTGTCCAGTGCTGCCTGGCCTCAGAACTCATGTCCAGCTTGACATAACCCTGATTTGTAGATGCTAGTGGCAGAGAAGATGGTTTATCCATGTCCTTTGGGTTTATACACTGCTTATTTCTAATTGCTGGGATTTTAGAAGCTCAGCCTGTAGGAAGAAGCAGCCTATTTTGCAGACAGGCCTGCTCAGCACCAGCTTTCAAAAGTGATCTGTGTAAATACTAGACTGTGTTGTTCCCTTTTGTTTCTAATGAAGAAGACATATTTTCTATTATTTTTAGAGGCACACTGGAAATTCCTTCAGTGATTCTCCTTCCTATACTGCAGGAGATGTGACAGATAAAGCAACCAGTCACTGTTATTTTTAGTGCTCTCATGAGCAGCTCCAACCTCAGCATCTTGCAGACTACCCCTGTTTCCCAAGGCCTACTGGAGATGGCAGGTGACTCTGAAGAACACACGAGCATTTTTTTTTCAAGTGCTGACATTTCCTGCTACAAAAGCTGTTCTTGATAAGCAGGGGAAGTGGTTAGTAGGACTTCAGAAAGTAAGATACAGAGAGATAACCAGCTTCCCCTGAGCTGGCATCTCCCTTGGTTAACCTTTCACTGGCACAAGAGCCACCAGTGTATTGAACAAACTGTCTCACTCCAGCAGCCTCTGGCAACTCAGCAGAGGCTTCCAGAATCAGTGACAAAAACATCCTGAATTTATTCCTTCATATGCACCAAAACCTGGTAGCAACCACTGAGGAGAGTGCAAACCTTTCTAAAGTTCTGCAAAGGGAGAGATACCCTCACAACAGAAAATACCTCCCCGTGATCATTTATCAATACTCATGCAAATTTCCAACCAAGATCTTTTAATGAGACATCCTTTTAAACCCTGCCTGTTGAATCAGCCAAATCAGACACTTGCTGGTTTATGACAGACTCCTGCACAATTTTTTCTTTATGATACAACAAACAGAAGTAGCTGAAGATGAACCAAGAGGCCAAATCTCCAGAGCCTCCAGGGAAACAATAAATGGAACATAATGACATGCAGCCCACATTCTGCAAAGGATGTTGACTCACTTCCAAATTTAGCAAAATCTAGCCAGGAAATAAGTGTCTGGAACATAACCACAGTGTGTGTGTGACCCTTTGCAGCCCTGAAACCCACTATTTGCTAAATACCATTGCGGTTTATAAAGGCATTAAAGATCCTCCAGTGCTCTGTAAGGAATGAACTGCTCCATCAAGACGTTTTTTAGAAGCTTACTGTTCTCATTTACACTGAAACTGACTTTAGTTCCTCCAATGGAGTTTATTCTCTCTGGGTAAGGTTTCTAAAAGTTGTTAATATCAGTGTCAGCTCTTCATGCCTGAAATGCACAAAGGTAGCTCAAGAAGCTTTGTGAGAGGAACTGATTTACTTGGGAAGCAATTATTCTGTTTTCTCCATCAACGTATCAACTGGTTCCTTCTTTTAGCTAAAGAAACAGAACCAACTCATCCATCCATCCATCCATCCCGCCTTTAGGTACATGAATAAAGCTGAGAAATTAGGTATGGATAGGTTTTGTCTCATTTTACTGAAATTATTTTGTCTCTGCAGGAGGGATAATTCAAAATGGCATGAATATACTTACAAGTATGTGGATCCAAATGAACTTGGATTGAGCTACAGTTTGGTTCTGCAATGCTAAAAATCTATTTAACAAGCCATGCAGCATCTAGAATGGATGTCTATTTAGAACTGATCTTGACTTTAAAGGTATAAGACCTTTAAAGTTGATTAGAAACAATTAATTCTTCATGCCAAGTAGCTATAAAAGGAGTGTTTAAGTTGCAGAAGAGCCTTTATACTGCATTAATTGTTTAAACTGCATCCTTCTACTGCTCTATATTGATCATTTTCATGTTACATCATATTAAGGTCTTCTCAGTAGATTTCTTCAGAATGTCAAACACATGCTCTAAATTGAACCACCAGTATTTTTCTTTCCTTAAAAATACATCCTGATGATTAAAGTCTCCAGTAAGAGCACATGATTTATTTTTTTTTAGTATATATATAATTCTTTTCATCCAGGTCTTGAACTACCTACTTGGGAAAAAAACCAGCTTTACTGCAAAAAATAAAGGAATCTTCAAGACAAATAGAAATTTCCTGGAATTCCTTAACAACAGACTTTACTAAAAGATTAATTTTCATTTGGACACACTGGGCTGGAAAGCTCATGGAAGTTCCTGCCTTACAGACACATCTTCTCAGGGGTGAAAATGATGCTCTGTACTGTTCATACTAAATAGAATTCATCTCATTGCTCACTATGGAACAGGGCTTAGAAATATTTAATGTCAAAGTATTTTGACTTATTGAGGACTACATCCATTAGTTTAGTTCACACTGATAATGTAAGGAATGAAAGCTGTAAAGAGATATACCAGAGGTAAACTAGAATATTTGTAGTTTCTACATTTGAAAAAGCAAAGCAACATTTTTGCACTCACTGACAGCAGCTACCTCAAACAATAACAATATTGTTGTTATTGTGTAATAAAATTGCCCCATAATAGACAGTTATTAAAAAAAAAAACAATCCAACTAGCAATTAAACCTCAAAATGGCAGAGCATTGCCTGTAATTAAAACACACTTCTACTTCCACCCATGTGAGTCAGAGCAGCTCAAGTATCCTAATACAGCAGTTAGTCTTTATTAATTGTGTCTTAATGAGGATCCCTAAGATAAATTCAATATTGCAATTTAAACAGACTACAATCAAATGGCTCCTAGTCGTAAATTAGCCTCAAATTAACAGTAACTGCCAAATGATAAAGTCAAGAGCAAGCTTCTTGCAGTGACAGGTATTATGTCCCAGTTATTTGCAAAACCAAATGCTCCATAATAAAGAAATATTACCCCAGTGACAGCCAAGAAGACCCTGAAGTAAAGAGGAGAACATTTCTGGTTTAGCAGCACTCTGCCTACATCAGGAGATGAGCAGGGAGCTTTGTTCTCTACGGCTGATCACCTCCCCACTGCTCAGGAGACCCTGGGAGCCTGCTCAGAAGCCAAGCAGAAGCTGGCAGCCGTGGCTGGGCTTTCCAGCAGCTCCACCCCCAGGGGATGCAGATGAGGAGAGGAATGAGAAGTTCCCAGATTGCTCTGCAGGGGCTGAGCCCAGAGCCCAGGCTGAGGGGGTCTGGGGAGGTGTGAAAGCCACCGGGGGTTTTTACAACCCAGAACAGCCCCTGATACCAGGAGCAGCTGAAGAGCTGCCACAGGACAAGCTACAGCCTCAAGGCAGCAACTCAAAGCCATTTGTGATTTCAGCTTCAGCCACCTCAGCCAGAGTTTTCCAAGTTGTGCACCAAGGAACACCCAGGGAAAGAAGTTCTGAGAAGCTGGGAAAAGGAATAGCCAAGGAGGATCTATTTTTGCAAGAAATGACTAAACACTCAGAAGTTATTTTTACCCTTAGAAGCCTTTCAGATTGGCAATGTGAGGTGGAATCACAGCCTGGGCTGGATTGGAAGGGACCTTAGAGACCAGGGAGTGCCAATCCCTCTGCCATGGGCAGGGAACCTCTCTGGGAGACTGTGCTGCTCACAGCCCCATCCAGCCTGGCCTCAGCACTTCCAGGGATGGGACATCCACAGCTTCCCTGGGCAGCCTGCCTCACCACCTCATACTAAAAAATTCCTTTATAGCTAAACCAAATCCACCCTCCTTCAGTTCAAAGCCATTGCACCTTGTCCTAGCACTACATGCCCTAGCAAAGTCCCTCTCCAGCTTTCCTACAGTGGAAGGCCACAAAAAAGTCTCCTCTGAGCCTTCTCTGGCTTTATCCCAGGCATGCTGCTAATAATTAATTAGCTATACATTAAACAACTAATTTCATAATTGAGATATTACCAGTATTTCAAAATAATGAAATATTGAGGAATCCTTTGTTCAAAACACATTGAATCCAATTAAAATGTTGATTCAGATTTGTGCTATTCCTCCCCAAAGTTTGACCACAGTTCAGATGACCAAAATGTAAACTTAAAAGGTAATCAAGAAGAAATACAAAGTTGTAGTTAATAACTTCACTCATGGTTTCATGAGCTCTGCATGGGTTTCCCTTGAAATTGCAATAGCATAATTTCATAAACACACCTGTAAAGAACAGTGTCTGAAACTGAGACACTGATTTTCTTTTTCACCCAAATAAAATCCATGTTGTTGGTTTTTTTTCCTAGTTTCACACTGCAAGTTCATGGCATTTCCCAATCCCCTAATTTTCCCAATGTGTTTCAGGGTTTGTCAGTGCAGTGTTCAGGAAAGCTCAGCACACTGACAATCCCAGCACAGAGGACTGCAGTGACAGGAGCAGAACAAGGTTATGACTCAGGCTTTTCAAAAGCACTCTCTCCAACTGAAACAGAAAACTTCTCCACAGGAGAAAAAACCACCATATAAAAGGCAGCTAAAAGGAGCACCTGCAAGAAGAGTACAAGCTGTCACCCAGTAGGCTGCTTTCAACTCTATGGGCAGTGATGACTACACAAATTTCTTCTCTTTAGAACAGATCGGGAAGTAAAGATGTATTAAAAATAATTCTTTTGAGGCGAGAGAATATTAAATTATAGTTAATTAGCTTAGAGGCTTCTTCTGTTTGAATGTAGTATTTTTTCCTAGTTTCTTTTTTCCTTAGTACCATGAACCTGCCATTATGGTTCCTGGGTTTTGCTATAAGCAGTGATGATATTTTTGAGCACTGCCTCCCCCATTCATCCATTCCCCAAGGTCAGTTTATCTCATCATACATGCTCACTTAAAAACATGAACATGGAAATAATCCCATAGAAAGCTGGGATTGCTTTTCTATCACTGCAAGTGGCTAGGTTTGTATCTCCATATTACCCAAGAATGAAAAGGCCCTTCCATAAAGCAAACCAGAACACAGATGCTGTGAATTTAACCCTGAGAAACACTGGGGAATTCCCTCAAGTTTCAGTACTGACTGATAGAGAATAAATAGTTACTAAAAGCTTTCAATAAGGTCCTGTCTGAAGAACTTTAAGGTCTATCTGATCTTCCAAATCCTATTTGTCAGTTTAAAACCTCCTCTCCTCATACTTGCACTTTTTATTAATATATTAATATTTGATTGCTCTCTAATACATCCATTGTTATCCTGACATCTGAACGTTCATTTTATGATCAAAAAAATATTTGGCTTGATAGCAGTGAAAAAACCCAAGACCCAGCCTCCAACAGCAGGGTGGGGCAGAGAGAGGAATCTCTCAAGGCACTGCTGCTGCTCTTTGTGGAATTGGTACTGAGCACTTGATGTGTGTCAAAGGTACTAAGAACAGATGATGAACTCCCTGTGACAGCCTCCAAAGTCACAAATATGCACAGAGGTCTCCTACATGAGTATCTTGCTCCTCACTCACTGCAAGGCAAATCCAGCACATGCAAGCATGCAGGATTCCCATTCTGCTCTCCTCTTGTACAGAAGCATTCCAAACCACTTTGGAATGGTATCCTCAATCTGGCAGTTTCATTCCAGATCCCCACATTTCAGCATCTGCAGAACTGACAGGGCTCACTTCATTACCCATTTTTTTCAAGAGTTCATGACCATGCATCTGTGGTCCCAGCAATTTGACTTACTGTTCCCTTTTGAACCTCCTGAAGGGAGGTTCAGGATGTTTTTATTTCCTTCTGTGCTCATCTGTTCAGTACATTTAGGTCTCCAAAACTCAGTTAAGCTCACAAAGCTTACTCAAGAATGTGCCTGTAAGGTGTGCAATTACTATCCTACCCTGCACCTCATTGCAATCGAGGGCATTCAGCAGCTCAAAATTAAAAATTCAGTTCCCAGATACTTAGTTTTCATCATAATGTACAAGACAGACCCTGTGGTGTCAAACCAAGACTCCAGACCACAGCTTCTCATACTTTTCTTATGTACACAGTAGAATGTCATTATCTTCATTTAAGTTTGCTGCTTTCATTTACTGGAGGTTGCCTCAAGCATTGTTGTGACCTCATGTTGCAGGGGAGGAAAAAGCAGCAGGGAAGAACTAGACAAGCCAGCCCTGCTGCCAAGGAAGTGTGAGGTGTAACAAACTTCCAGGTCAGGAGAGACATGGCAAAAGTTTGGATTAAGCAAGGTGTTCAGCATCACAGGGAAATTCTGTAGCAGAAAAGAGACAAAGTCCAACTCACCATGGTAAATTCCACTTGCAAAAATCTCCGTTCTCTCCTGCATGCCCTATCTCATTTTGGTGAGGCAAGGAGGCAGGCATCCAACCCAGCAATCCCACTTGCTCCCTAGGAAAAGGACAGACACATCAGCAAGTAAATGGCCATTTAGAGCAGCTGATAGGCAACTAAACACCACTTTTTAGCAACCAGATCAGTTCACTGTCTTACCAAGGTTAGCACTGTGGGAATCTTCTCTAGAACTAAAGTCCCATGGTTGCAGCATGCTAATATAGAATGGGCTGTTAGGAAATAGAAAAGCAAAGATCTAAGCCCAAAGCAGAGCTTCTGCAGGGACAGCTTAACATGGCAATGATATGGCTGGTTTGGGGAACTTACTTGGCATCCCAACTTTAGGAAGCACAAAGACTGAGTCAGTTCTATGTTGCCACAGGCAATAGGCATGCTCTTAGCTTCTTATCATCACAGTTGCTTTCTTTGGTTGGCTACACTAAATTGTTATTGACCAGAAGACAAATTAAATTCTTCTTTTCTTGGCAAGGCCTTAATGCTCAGCATTTCCAAAGGACTAAATGAGAGATGCTGATTTGGGGGGTAGCTACTTACAGGAGTGAGGTAGGTGGGCCCCTGTTTCTGTTTCTAATATATTTACCTATTTAGGAAGGCAGGAGGCAACTGTCCAGCTGATTTTACTTCTGCTTTTGGAGGTCTGAAGTATCACGTGCCTGTGAGAATGGAGAGAAGACCAGAGCACATTTTAGTCCAAGAGACACCATGAAGCACTGCTCTGCATCCATTTATCTTTCCCACTACCCACCCTAACCCTGGAATATTAATCTGTAGCACTGTTACAGAGAATTTCTTCCTTTCTTCCTACTGTTTGGTTCAGGGAAACAAAGGCAATACACTTCCAAACCTAGTTGAGAGACTGGTGTTCCACCAGTTAGACTCCACACTCCATGGCAGTGAGAGGAGTGAGTGGATGATTGCAGCTGGGCCAGTGCCCTGACTCCCTTCTAATCATGCAACATTTGTGTGCAGAGATCTGCTTTTATTTACAAAAAGCCATGGGATTTAAAGCCAACAACCAAACCCAACAACAGCAAAGCACTGCAGATTGATCTAAAAGAATCTTCAAGTATTACTTGAAGTCATCATGAAGCACAGCCCCAAGTGGTTTAAAGAGCTCCATCATCATGTTTTGCCTCCTGACTGCTTATGTGAGCACGTTGGAGTTTAGCCAGCTTTTTATTTGGTTTACCTGTTAAGAAAGCAAAAATTCTAAGCAGAGGAGTTAGCAATTGCTTAGTGATACTCTGCCCAGGTATCAATCTTTCTGACCCTTACTAAAGTCTGCCTCTGTATTTTAGCCTAAGAGGCATTAATCAAGGTCTTCAAATATTATAGCTGGTAAAGCTTTTATGGCCATCATTCTTAAATTTGCTTTCTCCCAGTTCATCAGATCTTTTTTCCTCCTAATACCACATATTACACTTCACTCTCTCTATGTAACTTTTGTTAACAAATTCATATCTATATTTACTAGTGCATCTATGTAATCAAATCCACCTATCTCTTAAATACATTTGTTTTATACCAAGACAGACTAACAAACTCCCTATTCTCTTTTCCTTTTCCACTCAGCTACATTTTTTCCTTGTACACTGTTTGTCACACACGTTTACTTCAACAGAACACACCTTCACCTGGCATTTTTAAAGCCACAGGACACTCCTTGTTTTTCAGGTTCAGCTGAATTTTCACCTGGTTAAGTCAGGCCAGCCACCCAGAACACTCCAAGCTGCCCTTTCTGGGGAATTCTACTGCAGGGGGAAGCAGCTCTGAGCAGAAAGAGCTCAGCATCCTCCATACTCAGTGCTTGAAGGGGTGGTGGCCACAGAAAGAACCCATTTCAGGGGTGGAAAATGAACATGCAGTTGGGAATTCACACACACGTTTGTTACCATGAAGCTCACAGGCAAAACCTGCATTGCACTAAAGATACCACAGCTGATTCCCAGCATTAGAAGAAACAATCCAAAATAGCAAATGAACAGGGCTTTTTGTAAGAGATTGGCCAGAGAGCTTTGTCACTCTTGCTGGGCAAAGCAATCAGCTGGTGGGAAATGCACACAGCTTGTGTTTCCAAGGAGCTGCCAAATACAGCTCAGCCTGGTCTGGAGCCATCTCAAATAAATCTGTGCAAGCAGCAGCCATCCTACCTGTCCTAGAAAACTGGCCAACGAGTGGATTGCAACACCTGCCTTTTCTTCAGGAGGAAGAAACCAAGAGTGAAAAGGACTAAATTCTTTGACTGTTTAGATAGGCATCATTCCATTAATCTGCCCCTTTGGTGCTGTCAGAAATGCAGCCAGTGACTCTCATCAGGTCTCTTTAACAGGACTAGGAAAGAAAAGATCATAACCATTGTTTTGATCTCCCCAATGATTAATAGAATGCCATAAAATAAGTAGGTCTTTTTTTCCTAGGATAGAGAGCTCAAAATTCACAATTAAATGAGGTCTAAGGGATTTTTTATTTTTTTTTCCAAGCTAAAAATGGTACAGATCTAAACTGAGCTCCAGAAGCAGACCTTGACTACATCCCTATCTATACACTTGCCTTACACAACTTGAGAAAGAGGAATCAGAGGGACTCTAACACTGGGAAAATCCCTTTGGTGAAAGGGGTTGCTTTGATACTTTAAGTGCCTGTCCTGATAAACTCAACCCACATCTACTTAACTTTGTGAAGAAAATGGCTTTGGTTGTGTGATTTCACCTACCAGTTCAATGAAAGCTCCTTCTGGAGCCTGACTTTCATTAAAGGAGTAAGTTTCAGGGAATCAAAATCATGTCACTTTTCCACATCTACAAAACCTGGGACATGTCATTCAATTCTTAATTATTTTTCCCTATGTAAACAGTTATAGGACCTCCAGAGAATGTTTTCTTTTTTTCCTCTTTTACATTCATAAAATGGAAACAAAACCACATAATGATAAAATAAAGATTCTCTGTAAACTACAATTCAAATCTTGTGAAGAATATTCAGTATGGTGCATCCTAGCTTTTTACTAGCATGAGAATTCACTTGTTTCCTTGAAAACTCTCAAAAACTGTACTGTACCCTAAATTACAAACACTAAATTCCAATTCTAAGCTTTTTGCTCTCACATCACCATCAGTACTAACATAAGGTATTAAAATACATTTTCCTTTGTATTATTCATCAAGTCAGCAAGTGCATTGATGGAGGTTCCAAATAATTCTCACTCAAACATATGGAAAGGTTAGTTTAAAACCCCTTTTTCATTATTTTATCCTGAATTGAGAAGAGTTGAAAGCCACCAGCTCTACCTGCAGGACTGGTTTCAGTGCCTCCATCACCTGGAAGTCCACACCTAGGCACCAGCTCCACAGGGGGAGAAATCCTCCCTGCAGGGAGGTGAGGGAGGGTTTGCTGATGGAGCTTCATCACCAACATCCCTCACATCCCCTGAACTCTGCTGCTAAGCCAAACACAAGTCTGGAGGGAAGATGAATCAATGCATCTCACCTTTAAACAACATGAACAGTAACTGACTTTTACCTCTGCATTCTCACTTGGCTTTTTGTGGTTTGAAAACGTTTATATCAGCATGTGTTTCAGTTTAAAACCCATTAACTATTTTTCTGTGTGTCTGTACAATACACACACAGACGTCTGTAAAACTCTCCTTGTTCTTTTCCATGTCCAGTGAACATCTCAGCCTTTGGTACAAGAAAACAGATCTTCAGCTAGAGCCAATGATAAAAAATAATGACCAGTTATTCTCCAAGTCCCCAAAGGAAGTTTCTAATCACAACTGTTTTCCATCATCCTGCATTACAGCCATACAAAGGGATACCTACACTCTAAAAATCAATACTTTTCTCATTTCTAGGTGGTAGAAGATTAATTCCTTGTTATTTTAAATGTATCTTCATTTCTGATGATGTCTGGTTATCTTTTCTCAGAGTTCTATTGCAAATATCTCAACATTTTATACACAGGCCCACAGCAGTGACTGAGCAAAGCTGCAGGGTGAACTTTCTCAGAGCTCCCAGAGAAGTCATTTACAGAAGTACACGAGGAAAACCTGAGCCCAGAGAGCTGTACAAACTTCAGCAAATAAATGTGGTGCCCTGTGATTGCAAACTGAGCTCCCCTGCTCTGGAAGGATGCAAAATGCAAGCAACTCAAGTGACTTCTGCACTTGACACCAACCAGCTGGGGTGCTGACTTCAGAGGACAGCACAGCCATGGTTCTGCTCTTCTGGACTTCTTTACACCAGGTCATCACCACTACAGGGACTGCTTCATCTCTGCCAGTAATAAATGGAATTTCCCTTTGAACAGAACCATCCTGTATTAACTAGAAACCACAGCCCTAGGTACAAAAGCTGGCAACCTGCAGAGCCCACTGGTGAAGAGCAGCACTGGACCATGCTGCAAAGCACCTGATCAGCCACAACACCACCTTTCTGCTCAGTGCCACGTGAGAACATGCAGCACAGAGCTAGACCCAGAGCAGAGTAGGTACTGATGCCTAAAGACTCACAGAGCTATCTGCTTTATCACCCACCTGTGCTGCTCAGCAGCAAGCTCTCCAGGGTGAGGGGAGCCCCAGAGACTCTGGCACTCCCAGAAGGTCAAAGGGTTACTGCTGCTGCTGCAGAGCAAGCCTGCCTCCTGGACAAGAGGAGACAGCTCAGGCAAGAGAGAAATGACAGGGTGAAATTCTCCTATGATTTCACGAGGTGGGAGAGTGTGTTTTGAACCATGGACAAGAATTCTTCTGTTATTGAAAATAGACATCTATAGCCCAGATGTCAGCCAAGCTCTGCCATAAAAATAATCACTCGAGATTTCTCATTAGAGGAAGACAAAAAAGAATTAAATCATCTCTCGTTTTTCTGAGATGCTGCAAGTGGAAAACACGATGATTCTCCGATGAGCTGTCGCTCAGCTACAACCCACTCAGTTCTATTACTGCTCACTACAGCTGCTCTAACATTCACTCAGCTCAGTCACCTTCTCTATTCATGACACGCAGCAATCCTCAGGCAGCCCCTCTCACCCAGGGCAGCCCCTCTCATCCAGGGCAGCCCCTCTCACCCAGGGCAGCCCCTGCCTTTGGACTGCAGACTGATCCCATCTTTGTGCTTCTCCGGAACCAAGGACTGTGCTGAGAACAGAAAGCCCATTTCCCTCTCACTTCAATTCCTGCACCACACGTGGTTTTCTGCCCTTCCTTTTGCTCTCTGCAAGACTGGGGTTATACAGCACGCTGCACCATTTGCATATCAAAAGCACACCAGAAAAAAAAATAAATGAAAGGCAGCCACTTTTCTGGTCTCAGTAATTAAAAGCTTAAGACGCAAAAAGAATTTCCTTCCTCTGGAACCGTAACTGCAAATTCAGGTGGAACTCAGTTCATCAAGACTGCTTTAGATAAAAATCTTTAAAAACTCAGAAGCTGCTATTGCTATGTGATATTATTTGCCAAAAACAGAGTTCATTTTCTTTCCAGATTCTGGAGCAGTTACAGACTTCACTGTCTTACCTGATTAAGACAGACGAGTTCCAAGTTCATAATTCTTATTTAAATAGTACACAACTTGTCTGAATGGCACTGCCACCCTTGCCAGGTTATTTCAATCTCTTTTTTGAAGCTGGCCACTATGGCCCCAGCTGTGCCAGATCTGGATGTACAGCAAGTGGGATGACTCTGGCTCGACCTCACACGATTTAACAGCAGAACACACCCAGAGCACTGCCCCAGGTACCTGTCAGTTCATGCTAAGGTAACAACCTTGCCCTGTTCTCCACATGAAGGTGCTATTTCTGAAGCAACATGTCAAACAGTGGTGTTAAGAACACACACACCAGCCATTAGCACCAACTCTGGAGCTGACCTGTGCCTTTGCCCAGGCTCCAGGAGACACAGCCCAGACACTGTCATGCTGCACCCTGGGGTGTTTCAGCAGGAGGCAGAAGTGATTCCAGCAGAGCTGTGTTACCTGCCCCTAACCATAGCACACTGAGCATTAATGCACCAGCTCAGCCTTCACTAACCTACACCCAGCCTCTACCTCCAGGAAAGGGATGGGCAAATCCACAAGAGAAGCATTCAGAGCTCTGTCTGTGGGAAGGACCCTTAAGCAGGCTCTGGCATGCTCCCAGCCAGGTGAGGCTGAGCATGAGCCCCATGTCACTGTGAGGCACAGAACTGCCCATCTCTCTCTGGTTCTCCACCCTGATGATCACATACAGAAAGGCTTGACAAGGGGTAAGACAGGGATAAAGCCACCTCCCTCCTCCCCCACAGCATGACTGTGATTTGTGACATGGATTGTAATGATTTCCTTGCCCAGAAGCTACCTGGTCACCCCCACCTCCTAGACACTGAGTGAGTCAGAAATGCCAGCTGTTGGCTGCAGTGTCTCTGCTCACTGCCAGCAGCAGTGGGTGGTGCTGGAGCTGTCCCTGACTCCACCAAACCCAACCACTTCCCTCCATTAGCAGTGCTGCTGTGTCTCCAAGCCATACCATGAATGCATGACCAGTTGCATGAGGAAGATCTGTCTGCTTCAGATGGTTAAAAGGCAAATAGCTACTGGACAATTCCAATGCTCAAGAGAACCACCACGCTGTGGTATAAATGCACTGGATTCCATATTCATGGGATTTGTATCAGCCAATCAAGCTTGTTTATCATGTATGAGTCACTTAAAACCCTCCTTCAAGGCTCTGATCCGTTTCCTTACATCTCTTCAGTTAGTCATATCATTTAAAGAAACTGCACTGGATCAGGAACAAGCATCAGTATTTAAACTCAGCCTCAGCAAACTGCCTTCCATTTTTCACCTATTTCTTACTCAGGAAGGCAATGGCGTGCTCATTTAGTAGAGCAAGTGGTTATGAGTACATTGGTATTTGCATAAGAATCTTCATGTTGATCCGTTTGAAAAGAGAGGTTCTCTAAGTCTCAAATAATGCTCTGTACCTCACATGAAGCCAGTCATGTCACTCCCATGTTTTCACAGAGGAGTAACAGGATAGTGGGTCCCCAGCAGGGTCCCCAGCAGGCTGAGATATCAAATGCAGAGTAATGCCATTGTCACCCTGCTCTGTAACCCTTACAGGATTACAATTCATCTGGAACTAGATATCCCCTGACTGAATTTCAGGTGATAAAAGGGAGAAGCTCCTTGAAGTGTTGGGTGGATTTAGCTGCTGAAGGCAGTTCTCTGATAGTTGCCAAAGCAGACATCAAATTTCTTATTAATTCTTTGGAGAAAACTACACCCATCTTTCAAGAAGGACTTGGATTTTGGGGTTCTAGATCTGCACTGATTCCTCCAAGACACTGGAAAGCCTACAGCCTACACATGTGGGAAAAGTGGTAATAAAGAAATCAGGTGCTCAAGAGACTCCTTCTCTAACTGGACTTGTGTTAGGGTTTAACCTCTGCTGGCAGCAAAATGACAGGGCCACTCACCCACCCTTTCCACACAGCCCCTCCTGAGGGGTGAGAAGGATCAGGGAGACCTCAGGGCTTGAGATATGGACAGTTTAATTCAACAAGACAAAGAGAGAAGAAAACAACAATAATGATAGCACTCATGGGATGATATACCAAGTGAGTTCCAGAAGCCAGGAGGGCTCCAGCTGTGCTGGTGGTGGCAACTTTCCCTGCTCTGCCCACACTGCAGTGAGCTGAGAACAGGTGCCCCTGGCCCAGGCCAGCCCTCCCCTCAGGGAGGCACCAGCTCAGCATGGTATGGAATATTCCAGTGGCTGGTGCAGTGCTGGATCCCAGCTGTGGCCACTCCCAACTGCTTGGGCCAGCAGCTGCTGCTGCTGCTGAAGCCAAGCCAAAGGCAGGACAGGCTGGAACCAGGAGAAAAAGCAGCCATGGCTCAGTGCATGCAGGCTGACCCCTGCACTCTACACCAAACACAAATGCTTGGTGTCACAACAGGGTCTTTTTGCACAGAACCTCATGCACAGTTAAGAGAGAAAATGCACACAGGCCGTGAAAAGGTATTGCCACCTGGCAAGGGCCCAGGTGATCTAAGGGAGCTTGGCTGACCACTGCCAGCTCCACAGGATGACTTAGATCTGACCCGAGGCAGCAGGACTGAGCATTTCTCAGCTCTATTTACCACCAAGAAACTTAGAAGACAGTTTGACAGCCACCCCGTGGTGTTGTTGAAGAGGTCTGGATGTGCTGTTTGAATGGGGCATTTGATGTTCTGCCCCCTCCTCACCCAGCCCTGACTTTCTGGCTGCTGCTGGAAGTGTTGTGGGGTGTAGCTGGAGTGGCTTCCCCTGCCCGTGCTGTGCCCTGATGGCCTCCAGCAGCACAAATCCTGCCCCTGCCCGAGCAGGAAGGCACACAGTGAACCCTGGCATACCAAAGACCCCGATTCACTGCGGGCACTGAATGCAGCTCTTACCCAGAATCCCATCCTGGGAGTGGCACTGACAGAACAAACAATTCAGTGCTCACACCTGCACCCAGAACAGTCGCCCTCCTTCAGAGCTGAGCTCATGCAGAGAGCAGCTGCTCTGCTTCACAGAAACACAGAGCTTCCATGGAAATTCCCCTGCTTGCTGCTTCTCCCTTCCCCTTTCCTTTCTACAGTTTGGGAAAACATGCATTTCTACCCCCTGTTGCCTTTTGGGGTTTTTTTTCTAATTTAAGAACTACATCACAAAAATATTTCCTATTGGAAATGACAGAACTGTCTGATTATTTTAGTAGGATATTAACAGAAGGTTCTTCACTCTTCTTACAGCATGAGACACGAAAGGTTAAACTACCTAACATCCCTTTTTCAAAAGCATTTTTAAACTACCTAACAGCACTTTTTCAAAAGCATGCAAGGCAGAGTTCCCAAGAGCAGGCCAGCAGCTCAGCTGGGTGACAAGCTGATGGCTTCTGCTGCCCTGCTCACAGAGTTCCTCTGCAGGGTGACCCACTCTGCACTCACCTCCTCACAGGGCCAAGTTCCTCCCCAAGACTGTCCCTCCTCCTCCTCCACATCTGTCATCACCCTAAACAAACAGCTCCCTAGTTCCTGCCATTTCTCCTCAGTGGGTATTGTCCTCACCACAGCCTCGCCGGGTCACTTTATTACAAGCATTACTCAGTGTATGGTTTCTTGGCAACTGCCAAAGCCACATCCTAAACATTTCCCAAACTCTGCTGGGTCAGTGTGAAATTCAGATTTCATGTCCAGAATAACCAGCCTGCCATGGACAGCTGCCATTTAAAAGAGACAGACTATGAATTTTGTAACACAAATGTTTAGTAAAGCCCAAGATAACTTAATTGTAATATCCGTATTCATGTATCATTAACCTAGGTCAAAAAGATTCAAGCTCCCAAATGCCTCTGCAAGAATGCACCTTCTGGTTTATCCCCCATGTTCCTGAACTGAGCTGCAAAGGAAAACCAGCAGAAGTTTCAGTATTGGCCAGTCTGTGTGTCCTCACTGAGCCAAAGCCCCTCGCTGAAGCCATCTGGGAATCAATCCTGCTTCAGGAAGCATTCCTAGTGCGACCCCTCACAATTCTCATCTACACTGGGAGAGTGAGCAGGTAGTTCAACCCCAAAGGAAAGACATCTGCATGTTTCAAGGCATTACAATAATGCAGGACTTCCATTCCTGTCTGTTCCAGTTCCTATGTCTGTATGAAAGGGAACGAAGAGGTAAAATTTTCCATTTCAACTATGGAATGGACCGGAAGCAGCAAAAGATGGAAATGTGTCTCTGCCAGTCCAACTGAATGGCACCTTGTCAACAGTTATTAAAGGTACTTACTGAAATAAGCAGCAAAATCACCCCTGTCTTCAACAAGAATCCCCTCACTTCAGTGAAGTGACCCAGCATGGTTGTTCTGCACTCTTCCCAAGGGTGCCTGCATTGCCATCAGCTCTGGCATCCAAGCTGGCAGGGCAAAGGCAGGCTGAAGTGCTGTCAGCACGCCTGCCAGCTCAGGGGGGGTTTGTTCTGTGCTCACAGACACCCCAGACTGCCTGGCTGGAGGTGCAGGGCACTGGCAGCTCTCCTCCTCTGCTCGCTCACCTCTCCTCTCCCTCCCCACAAGGAGCCAGCCTGCAGTGCAGCAGGACACCAACCATCACCCCCTCCAATCTCTCAAGCTCCGGCAGGCAAAGCCAAACCTTTCAAGTGGAAAGGGGGGAAAGAAATCTCAGGAATTTAACAAAGACCATCTAAACACTACAAAGTGGATCATGAATTGAATACATGCTGTTTAAATAATAGCTGGATTTTAAGTGAGCCAGATATCCATCCATCCACCCATCCATCCATCCACCCATCCATCCACCCATCCACCCACCAACCCACCCAGCTGACCTGGAAGATGACCCAGGGAGCCCTGCAGTGGTGCTCAGCCCCACAGACACCCACACTGCAGTGAAATTAGCAGGGTTGGTACTCTCAGCCTTCTCATTTACATGGCTCCATATATGTTCCAAAATACTGCAAACTTCTGTCAATCACTTCACCTCTCTAGCAGTTTCTAGACGTTAAATGGGAATAATTATTATCTTTAAAAAGAACATCAACACATCAACTGAAGGGAAGTGGATTCATTTTTTGATCAAATTTCATTTTCATTTTTTCTCAGCCCTGGAAATGCTCAGCTAATTAATTCTCTCACACAACATCTAGGCCACATATATCTGGACTCTGCTCTGCAATTAGCTAGACCTCTGAATACTCTAAACAGACAAATATATGGTAATAGCTCTAAAAAAGTGTATTCTGCAGTTCCCCTTTGTACTGTGGAGCATTCTGGAGCAACTTTCTTATTCTACCATTAGGGGAAAGACAATTTTTCCACAAAATGGGTTCTTATACAGAAAAAAATCTAAAATAAACTTAACTGCATATAATAAAAAATATATTTACATGTGGAAAATGCCATACAGCTTATTGAGAAATGTGATTTGTTCCTGAAACCTCCCGATGTACACAGAGAATATGTTGTAAGTTTTCCTACTGAGAGATACCTGGAGTCTGCCCTGCTGTAAAGCACACAGAAATACAGCTGTATTGCTATCAAAACTCACCTGAAACAAACACCCCCCAAAGTAAAAACCTACCACCAACCTAATAATAAGAAAAAAAATTACTCTCTGTAGCTGAATTGTCTACTTCAATCTCTAAACCTGATGATTCTTACTTGCCAGCTGTCCTTCCCATTAACAAAAAAAAAAAAAGCACAACCCCCATCTGCTATTATTTTTGAGCAGCTTCCCAAGTAACAAGGTAAGAAATAAGCTGCCAATCACTACAAGTGAAATGCATTAGAGAAGAGGTTATTACAGATAGAAAACATTGCAAGCATGTGTTTTTATAGACAAAAAGAAAAGGTTAGGTACATGTTGATCTGATCCAGGTATGTTTTTACAATCTAGATGCAATATCTGCACTGCATCTGTAATCTACACGTCTGCATGTTATTCTTTGATTCTATATACATACAGTACACACACTTTTATCTGTAGATAAAACTCACAGGCCTTTTGTTGTTTTCATGACAGGGAACCCCTTTAGAGCAAATGGCCACGAGAGAGAGGGAGATGGCAAAAGGCAGGAGTTTCCAACCCAAAATCACACTTCCCCCTTCCCAGTGGCTGAGCTGAATCTGCACTGCCCACACTCAGCTGCCTCGTGCCCCCTGGCCAGCTGCAAAGTGACTGAATTCTGCTCAAGGACAAAATCCTCCCCACGTGGTCCCATGAAACAAAACTAGTCTTGTGAGCTAGTCAGAAGACTAACCTTGGATGTTAGTTTAACTAATGAACAACTGCATGTACAGCAATGTGTCACTTGTACACTTCAGCAAAATGCAGCATCCTTCCAGAAAGGACCATCTTTACAGGTGAATAAAATGAAAATGCATCCAGAATGCACACAGCCTAGCATTCAATAGCAGGATTGTCATCCCACAGATGTAAAAAGCTCTTCAAGTCAAGAATAGAACAGAGTCTCTGGCTAAAATCCCCAGCTGAGCAACTACATTACTGAACAGAAAGCCACTGAGCACCAGAGAAAAAAACAGACCCAATTTCAGCAGTCAGAAAATACAGTGGTGCTTGCAGCTGGAAGTGAACTAAGCTACAAGCTGGAGTCTAGTGCAAGTGGCTAAAGAAAGTCACAGTGCAAGTGACTAAAGAAAGTGTCTCACAGACTCAGTTCTATTATCCCAAACAGCAAAGGAGAGCCTGCAGTGCTGGCTGAAAACATCTGCCATGTAAGAAAACAATCCCAGTGCCTGGCCAAACAAGCCCTGGTGTTCACCTAGGCACATGTGAGACATGGGCATTGTTGTATTTCCACTGCCATACCAGCTAGAACTGAGAAACCCACCATCAGGGAAGGACAAGGTATCTAATGCAGCAGATGAGAAAACACAATCTAGTTGTCTTTCAATCTCTTCAGATGTTCATCTGTCAAAGGAGTGCGGTAGATAATATGTCAGAGCACCAAGAGAGCAGAGAAGGGATTCCACACCCTAACCTGCTTTGGAACTCTGCTTTACATCTCAGCTACCCTAAGGATCCCATTACAGTTCAAACTTGCAGCTGAACAGAGAAGTTTGTGATATAGTGTGCACAACAATAAACCCATGAGCACTCGAGCAGATGTCAGGGCACACTGTGGATCATCATGTGGCCATGAATCCAGGCCTAGATGTATGGATGCCCACCACTAAACTCATGTCTCAGCAAGCAGACCCATTTTCCTTGCTGCCTGGAACACCCACACAGGTCCCTAACATTTGTGTTCCTAGTCCAGTCTCACACTGGGAGTCTGTTATGTCCTGCTTACCAGTAAGTATTTTTCCTGACACAAACCCAGTATTTAGGGCTCAGATGGGACCCCAAGTTCTTGTGCAAGCTGGATTTCTCTGCCTTCTGCAAGGAACTCCTGCTGCACACCATGGTGCAGGTGACCAAGCATGGAGCATCTCTGTGCTTCTGTAGCTCCAGAGAACTGTGACTCCAGGTGAATGGCCCACGGGCTGAGCAGAGCCACGACAGGAATTCCCAGGCAATCAGCCAAAGGCCTCACAAAGCACCCAGACAAGGAGCAAACTCACACACCCTCCAGAGGCACCAGGCCTGGCATCCCAGAGAATGAGCCATCGAAACAGGAGAGAAAATCCTTCTAAGGTTGAAGGGAGCATTCCTTCAGGAGGGAACAAGAGGCTCTTGAGAGCACAGATGGCAAAATCCAGTACATTATAATGATGTTTTTTTTGTTTTTTAGCTTGCCCTACACTTCAAAGCCTTTGTGTGTGTTTACCAACGAGCAGAACACAAAGTCCCTCCTTCTTCATCCTCAGAATCCAGCGTGCAGTGCAGTCAGCCTTTGGAAATCCTCACTCCAGACACAGGCCTTTACTGCTGAATCACATCTGAACCATTGCATTCCAAGGAGAGTGACCTCCCTGTTCAGATGAGCTCCCTTTTCTGACTAAGAATGTTTCTTAAGCACTTCTTGCTGGAGAAGGGACAAACCCAATAATGCTCAACCATCTTTCATGAGGAATTTCTTGCACAGATCAAGGTGTTTGTGCACATCTGTGTGCCACACACTTCAAGAATACTGTCAGTGCCACAGCAAAAAGAAAACTTTCTTTCTAGAATTGTGTGTTCCACCCAAGACACCAGAGAGAAACACAATTCCAGTTCTGTGATGGGTTTACAGGGACCAAACAAACACTGTGAATGCCATGAGACAAGCAAAGCCGAAGCCACCAGCTCTCACTGCCCCCTGACTACAGCAAGCACTGGGGAGGTGTCAGTGGAGAAAGGGAGCTGCACTGAAACCAGTTCTTCCCCAGAATACACTGATGTCCCCAGATGATCACAATCTAAAGGAAACAAGATTTATGCTGAATTTATGTGAATTCTTCCAGGCTTGCCCCAGAGCAGCTGTCTAGGCCAGGCCAGCAGGAGGACCTTGGTTGTGTGATGGACATCAGCATCTTGCTTTGCTTTCCTCACAAGTGAGGGTCTGAAAATGATTTCCAAGCATGAAATGGCAGAGGACTGTCTGGCAGCTCAGTGAAAACACTCACCCCTGAATGAATACAGATAGCAAATATTAATCACATAGATTTTTGTGCTAGGAGAAGGCCAGGCTTGACTCCATCAGTAATCCTGTCCCCCATGGACTATTCCAAATGCAGAGACAGTGGGAGTCAAACAGCAGCCTGCAGCCTCAGAGCCTCCCCAGGCAATGCTGCTTGTACCCTGCAGGTACTGCTCAGCCAAGCTGGGAGTTGTGAGCACTCAGATCCAACAACACTGCAGCAGTGCTAGCTGACTACTACCTGCTACCTCACCTGAGCACAAGCAAGCTGCTGAAAAGTGCTGCTGGATCCCCAAGGGGCTGAGTTAAAGCCACTGCTACAGGAATATCTGTGCTGCAACAAGGAGGACAAGTCATCAGAGCTGTTCAAGCAGAAAAGGCTGCAAACAAAAAAAATTAGCACAGAATTTCCCTCAGCTCTGCATTTCCTTCCTTCTGTTGACATGAAAACAAAAAAGGATGGAGTTTGTATCCACAGATAGTGAATTTCCTCAGCCAGATAACGTGGAGTTGAGTTGGTTGCTTGTGAGCACACAGATTTCCTAGGAGAGAGTTCTGCTGCAATGAAGTTTTCAGCAGTGACCTCAGCTGAACCCTTGAACTATTTCTTAGAACCAGCTAATTAGAGTAACACAGATACTTTATCTATAACTATATATAACCTATTCTGTTGTCTACATTTTTATACTTATTTCTCAAATCTTCTTCCTAGATTTTCTAGAATCTCTAGATTCCCTGAATTCAGTTTAAAACAACGTTTAGTTTTTGCAATAGATCTAAAGAACTAATAGGTTATTCAATGCAAAAAGGATCAGAAGCTCTTTCCCAAGCCTGGGAGCATGTGATGTGCCCTGTGGATCAGAAAACCACTGTATGCTGGTCACAGCTCCCTGCAACCCTCCTCTGTGATTGCATCTGTGCAGTGTGCCAGTGGACAGATGGTACAAGGTGCAGGATACGTGATGGACCAAGATCAGCTGCGTGAGAGGGAACCTGGATATTCTCCCTTTGTGGCCAGTCAAGAACTTGGCAGCAGCCCCTGGCACTGCCCTGTAACTGTGAGCTCTCAGGAAAAGCAAGTGGATTTACAAGCATGCATGAAGCAAATGTGGTTTAGTACATTCCCATATACTTTTATCATTTTTTTAATGCATGGGAAGGGCTTTTTCCATCTTTTTTTGGTCCTCAATGACAGCCTAAGTGGCCTTGAAAAAGGAAGGTGAGAAGAGCAAGTGGTGAAGCACATTTATACCATGCTATGCAACACTGAAGGAGAAGAAAAGGGGTCACCAAGTACCACAGATGCTCACAACAAAAGCCTCTGGTGTCCTGTAACAGGCATATGGTGATCCCAGGTTGTGATTCAGCTGGATAGCCTGGAAGGAAAGCACCTGGATTTGCAGCATGTACAAATTCTTACTAGAAAAGACTTCCTCTGAGAGGAAACACCCACAAAGTGCCTTTTTTACCCCAGCAGTCACACGGAATGAGGAAGGATTTCCTTGCTGTCACCAAGTGCAGTGATCACAGGAATACTGAGCTGCTGTGAAACACCAAAACTGCTTTTTCAGGTGTCAAGATGTGATACCAACAGTCATAACCAGAGACTGACACTGGACCCATCCTGAAAACCTGGTGAGATCACTGATTGTTTTTTAACTTGGAGCCACAATGAACTGTTCATTTGAAAATTTGCTGAGCATGAACCAGAAGAATGAAAGTTACAGCTGAACTCGTATCAAAAATAATCTGCAATATTTACTGTTTCTTCACCTCCCTGGACTATTCAAATATGTGACAAGTGCTTACCAGTGTTTGGAGGTTTTTTTCTCCCTTTTCACTGTATTTTTCTTAAAGTAACTGAATAGTTTGCTACTTTTTGGACAAGCAAAAATACGATTTTTCATTTAATCTGCATTCCTTTTATAAATCCTAGAATAAGATGAAGACAGCAGTGTAACTTGGGGACTGATGTAGCTCCTGGGTAAGACAAGCTGGAGAAATTCATCCCATCATCTCTCCATCAATCCCATGACTTTCATTTGAGCTACATAACTAATTTTAGGAAGACCATCAGCACTGATTTGAAGATTTCAGCTGATGGAAAACCCATCAGAGTGCAGCTGGTTAATTAGGTCTGCCACTGAAAATGTGGGGAACATGCTTCCAGTCTGCCTGATCTAGCTGCACTTTCCAAGTGAGGGATCACAAGGTACCACCCCTGTGCTACACTTACAAATACACCTCTACTACAAGAAGTCTTTTTCTCCTGTCTGGTAATTTTAGATAATAATTAAATCTCCTCTTAGCCTTCCTTTGCATAAATCTTTTATTCTAAGTTTTGGAAAGCTGGCCTGGTGGGAGTGGATTATAGGCACTCATTGTTTCAGCCCTTATCTCCAACATGCAGATCACCACTCCTGCAGCAGGGGAGCCCTCCCCTGGGATCAGTCACACCTTGGTGCTGCAGCAGCATGGCACTCTGCATGGCAGCACAGCTCTGGCCATTCTGCACAAGGAGCCTGGGAGTCAGTCCTTCCCTCCTCCTGGAAACACACTGGGAACTGCAGTGACACCTTCACCTTGCCTGTCCTAACCTATCAGGCATGGTTGGGAGATTGTTATTTCCAGACATTTTCTTTGGTGGGAAGTAGTCAGTGCATGTCATGAGGAGGCACAACTGCTTTCTCCTTCCTAAGGGGCAGCCCAGGGCTGACAGAAGAATGTTTGAGATGCAAATACAGCAGAATAGTGTCCCTCACCTGCATGGCTCTCAGTAAGACTGAGGCAAAAGCCTTCCCAGGCTTCACATGGAACTTCCCAAAGCAGAGGTCATGTTTTTGTCACCTCGTTTCCCATCCCACCAGTATGACAGATCCTAAGGTACAGGGTTTTGTTCTGTTGATGATAAAAACACAAACTGCAGACCTTCAGCTGTATGATACAGAACAGCTTTTACTCTGTGGCAGGGATAACAGAGAATGCCTTTTGCAGTCAAACTGCTGGAAATGTAAGATGAATTTTCATTATCAGGTATCTTCTGAAACGACAGAAACTAGTTTTCATTGTGTTATTGGAAAAAAACTGCATGAAAAATCTGTAATTTGGTATGTAGGCATCAAGCAAGATTCTGAAAAGCCTCTAGGGAGTTTGTATTATTTAGAATGGTGCATATATGAACTGGGAATAACAGCAAGTAACCCAATAGCAGGGGTTTAAATCCAAAGGGGTTTTAAATCCAGAAAGGATTAATATCTTCACTGGCACGGCATCCAAGTCACAAGTGCACCAACAAACCCTGCTTCATTCTAGCTGTTGTCATAGTTGCATTCCAGTAGCCTCCCCATCTCACTCAATCAACCTACTTTTTTTTTTTTCCCCACTGTTTCTGCAAAGAAGAGAATCCCTGATTCCCTCTGCAGATCTGGTGCCTCCTGACCACCTCCCTGAAGAATGTGAGAGCTCATCAGGAGAGGCACTTCAGTGTCAGAGCCAAAGGGTTTTGGACAGCTGTACCATTGCTGCAATACTGATCTTGCAAAGAATGACTTTGGCACCCAGAAGGAGTAAGATACTGTGGCTCTGCAAGCTACTTGGCTCTGCAACATGAAAAATGGCCAGAAAAGGAGAAATTCACTGCCTGGAGCCACTGACACTGTATATCCATCTAGCAGCACGTCCCCAGAGCAGCCACTCCGAGGTCACAGCAGCAGGCTGAGGCTAGCAGCTGTGCTGAGCATCCCTCTCCACAGAAAAGCAATCCATTCAGGAAAAAAAGCCATTCCACTAACTAGTGAAAACAATTCTCTCCACTTCAGCTAGAACCACTCTGATATAACCTACTGATTTTCGGGATCTTTGAGGCTGGGAAGAATGAGAAACTCCAACTGCTGGCAAGCAAACAAACACAAATGGAGGGGAGCAGAGAACAGCACAGGGCAGGGAGGAAAAGCCACAGTGCTGTGGTTGTCACCCAGAGCAAGGGCACAGCAGCTGGCTTGTCTTCTGCAGACACAAGCAGGACAGTAGGAAATCAATTAGCAAGTCTTCTAGCTACTCAGATACCTAATTCAACCCCTTGCAAATACACAGCATGAGCTGTTTCACCCCTCAACAGAAGCTTTTCCTCCCCAGTTTCAGGAAGGGAACTGTCTAAAGCTGCCTGGACTCTGCCACTCCACAAACAGCAGAGGATACCACAGCACCATCCCCCCTGTGCTCTCATGTCTCATCCAGACAGTAGCTGCCAAATACGTTTTCAGCTCTGAGATGAGAAAACACCTTCTAAAATTAACATTAAAACAGCTAGAGAAGCAAATTAAGTTGCTGCCTTGGTGAGCCAGTAATTCATACAGAATCAGGCAGGGAATATATTGCCAGAGGTCTAAATATCACTGGAAGATAAGCTTGGCAAACCAAGTTAGGAACATGCAGTCCCAAAAGCCTCTGGGTCTTCGTTCAATCAATCAAATTATTGAGAAGACAGAACATCCTTCTGAGATGTTCTGAGATAGAGAAAACAAAAGAGCAAGGAACAGGACAAGAGGATGTCAAATTACAGGAAATTCAGCAGAAATAACATGCATTGTAAGAAACCCTCAATCCAATTTCTGGAAAGAGAAACGATTAGAAAATATTCATGCAACACAGCAACTACTGCATCCATTCAGCCATTAATAGCTACTGCAGCAAGAGACATTTCTTTAGCAGTTAAATTTGCAAATTCCATTCCCTGCTAAAAGATCACATTTTAGTTTCCAAAGCTCAGTGTTTCTGCTTTTTTATAGGTAGAGCTTTCACTGAGCACAGCTGTCTGTGGTTTTTCAACAGCAGCTCCCAGCCATGAGCAAACCCTCTTATTGTCAGAGAGCAGAATCTCTCTCTGCCTCTCTCTTCAGGAACAGCCATTTCTAGAGTATTGCAGCAATAGTTATTTACTTCAGTCCCTGAAAAAAACAGCTTAGCTCATCAATCAAAAGCACATTCTCAAGACACCCACATCAAAGTCACTCACAAACACTGTAGGCAAAATGTGTAGCAAGAAAAAAAAATAATTTCTGACACGTGAGCAAACTTTTTAGTCAAATAAATGTTATCATTTCATTCTCAGATTTGTGCACCACCTTTAACCACTCAGTAGCAGAGACTGCAGCACACACACCAGATGGGATTTACTGGACTTGAAGTCTCAAACTCCCAGCCTCAGTTGTCACATTAGGAGTGATTCTGGTTTGAGTAATAAAACTAATTTACAATTAACTGGATGACATAACAAGCAAGAGTTTTTTTCCAAGTCTACGTAAGGTTTTGAGCCATGTAAAAAAGGAGATAGTAAAGGATTCCATCATGCAGCTACATTCTAGAGTGGAAGTGTCTGTTTCCCACTGTTAGCAGCACATTACTACTATTTTTCTATGGCATCCTTTCAGAAAGCTTCAGTGCAGAAGATTGTAGTTGGGTTCACATTTTGTAGTTGCTTTGATTTAGAGATTTTTCACTCCATTACCTGCTGAATTCAGCATTCACTACCAGATTCCATTCCCCACTGCATGAAGCTCCTCCAGCAAAGCTGACTGCTTTTCAGAAAGGCATCAAACTCAGCAGCTCTTCCCAGAGTAAAACCACCACAACCAACTCAAATCATCTGGACTTCTCAGTATGTGAAACCCTTTCAGATTGTGCTGCCTGGGCTGCACAAAAAGAGAATACATTACTGAAACTTCATGGATCCACCCAAAAGATGAAATACTGAAGAAACGTCTGCCAAGAACTTTTGTTTTCTCTTGTCCTAAACAGTTTTCCACATGATTTGTTCATTCTGTGATCTGGACTACAACAAAAATTGGATATTTCATCTGCCATCTAATAGCTGTAGCCATTCGTGGTATTTTTAATTAGCCAAAACCACACATTCCTCAAAGAAACAGTTATATCCCATTGCACAGGTCAAGATGTTTGAACTTGCTGAAAGGGAGAAAAGGGAAATGGGAAAATATGAAAATATTCATTAGATTTATGGTAAAAAAAAAACTGTGTGGAAGACAGCAAGCTGGAACTTTAAACAACTCTACTGCTTCTTATCCTCTGGAAGAAATGAAAATTAAACCAGTGATTAAAAGCAGGAAAAAAAAAAAAATTCCAATATTTTATTCCTCCCCAACTGTGAGCATGTTTTTCACTGTCTTTCTTCTGCAAGGATGTGGGCAATGCAGAGTTACTGTGCTCCTCACAGCATGCCTAAGGCCTGCAGCAATATCCTCACTTAGATTTTCATTTTTCTGATAGAAGAAAAAAAA
>VYZU01013194.1:0-14604 GCA_013401355.1 Ceyx cyanopectus
GGGTGAGATGGGCTGGCCCGGGCCGGGAGGCGACGATAGGACAGGGCGACGAGTCAGTCACAAACCTCACCCCGAGCCGCGGGAGTCTGAACTCTGCCGAGACAGCGAGATCTGACCGAGGACCCACCCAGGAATGGCTGTGGAGAGGAGGGGCAGCACAGGGAATGCCCCGGGCAGAGCTGCACCGAGCACCACCGACCATAACCGGATTCAGGCTGCCAGTCGGCATGGGGAGTTCTTGCCAATGGTCTGCTGACAGCGAATCTTATAGATACACATTCCTGTGGGTCTGGAGTGAGTGTTCAGAGTTTAAATTGATGCAGGGGCCCAAATTAGTGTCCTAAATAAGCAGATATGCGAGGAGCTGGGTATCAAGCCCTGAAGGAACTCATAAACATGATAGCAGTATCTGGTACAGCAGAAAAACGTTTCTTGGCTCTAACTCCGTTTTGTCTGCCTTAGGAAAAGCGGGTGCCAGCCGTGGAGGTGGCTCTGAGCCCTTACAGGGCGAGTATCCTGGGACTCGATGTGTCAGGCAGCGGTGGTACCTGCCCAGAGGCTGCGTGTGGAGTGCCGGGAGCTGGGGGCTGGAAGAGGCTCACTCTGGGACCCTGCAGCTCTCCCCTGCTCTGCCGCAGTCTGAAGTGCCCCGTTTCTCACCCCCCTGCCAGCTGCAGCATAATGAGGCGTCGCAGAAGTGATTAGTGATCTGGGACAGAGGCGGGTAATTAGCCACACCGCTCCCCTGACAGCTCTCCAGGCTGGCCAGTTGGAAAACTTGATGGGCGTTTAACGCTGGATGTGTTAACAGCTGCCACCCCGAGTCTAACTTCAATAGGAGCGGCCAAGGGCTGTGGCTGGTGGATGCACCTCGTCCTGTGGCATCCAGGAATCAGCAAAGCAGACAGAAGTGGGGGAAGGTAGTGCAGAGGAGGGGGAATCACCCTCCCTCCTGCTGGCAGCAGAGAACAGTGCCACTATGTTTTTACACTGATTCAAATTGATATATTAATCCATTGAAACCATCACATGGAAAGAAATCTGTTTTGGTGGGCGTAGAATTGGTTTCAGGAGTGACTCTGGCTGCAGCTCTGAGCACTGCCACTGGTGATCAGACAGTTCAAGCCTTGGTGAAGTGGTTTAGCATTCTACCTGCTCCTGAGGGTATTCAAATTAATACTGGATCACGTTTTTCTGCCACAGTGGTGCCAGACAGGACCAGAGAGGAGGGTACCCAGTGGGTGTTTCAGGCACCACACACCCTCCAGCCAATGGTCTAGTTGAATGAATCAATGGTCTGATTAAAAGACATGCTAATGTCTCATAGTGCAACTGGGACATGTTACCACAGGCAGTCTTTACTGCCAACAGCTGCTGGGGAAGCTAAGGAAACCCCTAAATTCCAGCATTTTGCCCACCAGAACTGTTCCTGGGCACTGACCTGATAGTGGATGGGAAAAAAGGCCAGTCCCTACTGTGGGCACACATAATGAGGCCACCAGGCATTGTGCCAATGACCCATGGCTGGGAAGCCCTGGATGGGAGTGGGAAAACCCACCATATTAGCACAGTGCAAGTCCCTGACTTCTTACTCCAAGGCTGGTTTTTAACCCGAGGCCAGTACTGTGTTTTCTTCCAGGACAAGCAGATCACTTTGGTGCTCTCACTGGTGACAGACTGGAGCTGGGGTTTCCTCCACTCCAAGGAAACCAGTCAGATGGTGACTGTGGTCATGGGGTGGATTGCTGTAGGTGCAGCTGCCCCCAGCAGACAAACCCCAAAGCAGTCAGGGTGTGCTGGAGCAGTTTGGCACCTTGGCCAGAGCAGTTTGGTGCCTTGGCCATGAAGCTTCACCTCCCAGTGCCTAACTGGTGCCTCGGGGTCTGTGCTTGCCCATGTTTGGTCAGGGCTTGTCCCCTCCACCAGCCAGTGACCAGGACAGCAGCTGCTGTTTGCTCTGTGGGTGCCTCTGGGGCAGCTTTTCAAACCACATCTCAGCAGAAGTGTATTTATAATTAATAATAACTAAGCTGAATGCAATACTCCTTTGGCTTCTTTCTTTTTCTTGAAGGTTCCAGATATCCCAACTGTTGACAAAGGATGTGTTAATGACATAATTACAAGTTCTGTTGTTTACTGTTTGCTTCAACAAGTAGTAGTTTTATTGACTTTGGCAGAGAGATCCCTGTTTTGCATGATTTCAATAGATTGTGTGACACAGAGGCACAATATAAGCCAAGATGTTCCAGAATAAACAGGACTATTACTACCAGATGGAAATAGTCCTGAAGCATTATTGGACTTGAAAAAAAAAAAAAACAACACAAAAATATTTTAGGAAAAACATTTTGAGAGTCAGTTTAATCATCTTGAAAACAATATCTGATTATAAAATCCTGGTTTTTGAGAAAACAAAAGTACATAAACAGTAATTATTTCAGATCTGGTTACTTTATTGCAGATATTTAGAATTTGCTAGTCTTCAAAAGACATGCCAAGACACTTGAGTTGAATCTGAAATGAGGTATTTCTGATTACAACAAACCAAGACAGCTAAAGCTTGGAAGATCCTGGCAGCAAACTGCAATATCCATGAACTCAGGCAAGGTAGATGTTGGCTGACCTGATCTGCAGAGCTGGTCAAATGATTAATTGTGATTTTCAGATGATTTCTAAATTTATCCTGGTAACAATAGCTTATGCAATCAGTGGATAATGAGCCCTGACACATGGCAGGTTTATAACTCAAATCCAGGTCATGGCCATCAGGCCAGAGAATAAAAATTAATCTATTCAACAGTGCAGATATTTCTCATTCTAGATGGTGAGAAAGGAAGTCTCCTGTATTGGGTGGAATAACTACACAGATCCAGATGGTCAAGCAGGTAACATTTCTCTGCCAAATGAGACACAATAGATAAAGAATCTGTTAAGGTTTAGAAGCAGTGAAATGCTCTGGGTAGGTTGAATCTTTTAGATAAAAAAAGACATATGGGTTAAATAAAATGCAAACAGCAAGGGGAGGGAAAGTGAAAGCTGGAATGGAGGGCATAATGAAATTAGTCTTGCTGTGTAGTTAATTCAGTTATTATCTGACTGGATTACATTTGCCAGAGAACAACACAAGCAAAACAAATCTCAGGCAGCCTATGTAAATAAACAAGCTTTTCTTAATGTCATTAAGTGCAAATGCTACTCAGGGAAAGCAAACAGTTTGTAAACCTTAGTCCACAGGTTCATAGCCTTCCAAAAGTAAGGCTGAGCTCTCTTTGTAATGCAAGCTGAGCCTTTGGCTAGGTCCAGCTTTACTTGTTAGGAAAAGCAAACTATCCTCTTGGCACTGTCATTTGGTAGCTCCAGGTTGAAGATCTTTCCTCAGGACTGCTTCAGCACTTGACATTTAGCAGAAACCCTCTGAGTAGCTGCACAGTGACCCCTGCCCTTTTCTTGCCACAGGAATAACTCTGGCCAGGACCAATTCCCACCAATCAGCCTTCAGCAGGAGCACCATTTTGGGCAGAAAACAGGGGAGATGAGGACACCAGTTAATAAAGAAGATGTCACCATGCTGACAAATTATCCTAGGAAGAGAATAGCTCAGAAAAGCCAAGAAAAGGATTTCCTATAGGCTGCCTGACAAATCCAGACCTTCAGGTATTTGGGCTGCAAAAACCAGTTGGCCCTCACTCAGGTTTAAGAATTTTTCCAGTTTACATGTTAAAAACTCATCTTTCCAGAGCCTGATCCACGTGGTGAGTGGCAGTACAACCAGTGTACAACATCCTGCAAAATGCAGATGAAAAAACCCAGTTTCTCAAGATGCAGTAAATTCAATGTGCCTGGGGACCTTCCTGGACATGGAATCCAGGTGACATGGAGTTACCTGCCTCTGCTGATACAGCCTCAGTCTCCAGACCATGGTGGAACCATCTCTTGACTGTCCTCACTCCTGAACTGAGCCTGGGAATTATTCTGGGAGCATGGCCCCACCTCCAATCCCTGCTCTCCTTGCCACTTGAATTTTCTCAGAGAGAAGCAGCATTTTTGTGGGAGATCTGGAACATCCACAGAGAGAGAAACAGCCTGGGATTCCCTTCTCATTCCCTGTTGCAGAGACTCTCATTGCTTTCCCACCTCTCCAGGCACTGAAGTCTTGTGTCAGTCCTTGCAAGCCTGATTCCTCCCCTCAGCCATCACCTCCCTCCTTCACAGCACCCCCAGCTTTCACAGCATCTCTCGTGTTCATCAATCCCAGGGGCATTTTTCCATGTGCTGGGAGGTGGAAAGCAGCAGGAGGCTGGCAGGGAGCCATCCAGGCAGGAGGATATTATTGCTGCCCTGTCTGCATCCTGCTGCACGAGCCATTGCATGAGCTCACAAATAAGCCCTTTGCTCCCAGAAAAATGTTGGAGAGCAGAAAGCTTAGAATGCAAGGCTGGGATGCCTAATTATGTGGTGGCTCTGGGGTCATTTCTACATCCTGGTGCTGCTGTCATTGCAGTGTGTCCTCCAGGAGCTGTCTGTCTGTCTGTCAGCAGAGCAGGGGCACTAGGCTGGGCCTGACCCATCTTCATTTAAACCACCCAAACCCAGGAGTCAGTTCTAGGAACTGACACAGCTCGTGTTTCTGTGTTGGGAATACTGTGTTTTTACTGCTTTCCCAGGTTTTATTTTTCCAGTAGCTGGTTTAATCAGTCTTGCTGGTAGTCTGTCAGCCCCAGGCAGCATTTCAGTAGTGCATATTAGTGAAACATCAAGCTGGAACAACCTCTGAGAGCCACAGGCAGCAAACTGTGAGGCTGTCCCAGCTTGGCTGCTTCTGCAAAGGCATAAATCCAGTGTTATTTCCTCCCTTCATCCCTCTGCACTGAGCACACAGCAAACCCTGGGCTATACATAGTGCCTAAAAACTCTGCTCTCTCCATGCTCTTCTGTTAAAATCCAACAGAGAGGCTTTGGGGTTTATTTTGGAGCTCCCTCCAACAGGTATATATATAGGCTTGTCATATAGCATATGCACACATAATCTACATTTAGCTGTACATTTTAAGCACCTGATTCAAATGCAGATTGTTCATGGAAGGCAGAATTGAGGACCTAAGTGTTTTGACAAAACCTTCTATAAGATGAAGCTTTGTTCAGTTTCTTTTTCATTAAGTTGATCCAGATGAAGACTAACCCTAGAAGAATGGATGCCACTGGGAATCTGCCATGGAAATAGATGGATTTAATGGGAGAATCTGGCTTCATGTAAAAGTGTGAGGGTAGAAATCAACCCAAATGAGAACCATATTATATAGAGAGCTGGGTGTGTGTTGTAGAGAGCATCTACACAGAATTGTGTGATCCTGTGGGCATCCTCTGCTCTTCTTGAGGTTCTCACCTGGACAAAGACTAGCTGGATATAAGGAAGAAATTTTCATGATAATAAGGGTGGTGAAACACTGGAAGAAGTTGTCCAGTGCTCAGGGCTGGGTTGGACAGGGCTTTCAGCAGCCTGAGCTATTGCAAGGTGTCCCTGCCTGTGGGGTTGGACTGGTCTTTAATGACTCCCCTCCAGCCTGAACCATCTCCCTGATCTCAGACTGCACAGATTCATCCTTCCCTGCCAGCTTGTCCCTGGATCAGACACTGTGACAGCCTTGGGATTCAGTCAGTTGTACAAAGATCTCCTTTCCTGCTGCTGTGCCACTGGGGGTGGACTCCCTCACCAAACCCACCACTGGTGCTGGAGATGTCCCCCCTGAACTGATGGACTGTCAGCAAGCCATTATCATGACCATTTATTCCATGCTGAAGCCATTGCATGAAAACAACCATGCTCCTGTGACAGCAGGCACAGGGCTCAGCTCAGCCCTGGGAGCTCAGCCACGGCTGCCACGTGCCCCGGGCCAGCCTGGAGCTCTGCCTTGTCACCTCCCACACTGCAGTGTCCTTTCACACTCACAAGACCCTGAGTGCCTCTGTCCAGAGAGCCCTGCATGCTTGGCAGCCAGCCTGCTTGTGATTTTCCAGTGGCACGTGTTCAGCCACTGCTGCCTTCAGCTTTGCCAGATGCAAGGAAAACATTTTGTAACCCTGGAAAATTCCCAGTACTGGCTCTTCAACTAACAGTGTCCTCCACCAATGGCATGTCTGGACTGAGGAGCATCAGGGGGCAGAAACAATGGAACAGAGCCTTAGAGCAGGAAAAAGAGGAAGGAAAAAGCAAGAAGCAGGGTTTTTTTTTTTGTCTTCAAGAATTTAGTGATATTATTTCTTATGCCAAGTATTCAGAAGTTAATAGTTGGCCCTCAAAACCATGCTGCTTGTCAGCCATGCAGTGAGCTTAAAAATCAGGCTCTTGGTACAGCCAAGATTCCTTTCCATTTGTCTTCTGATGCTTTACCTTTAGGAGGTGACATTTGCCAGCTTTTCTCTGCAGTCTCAGTGACTAAAAACCTACTTTTCATTGTCATGAAAGCTGAGCTCCTCACTCACACCATCACATGGCTGCAGTGCTGGGGATGGAAGTACACTGTGTCCCTCAGGACCAGCCCTCAGAGGGCTGGCAGTGCTACAGCATTGCCCCAGGGAGCTCATCCTGCCCTGCTGAGCGTCCCAGAGCCAATGTACAAAGTCTCCCAGGAGCTGCAGGAGCATCCAAAGGTCACAGCCCAGTGCAGTGACCCAGCCCAAGGCCAGGGAGCACACAGGGCTCCAGCAGCACCCCTCCAGCCAGGCCATGCCAGCAGTCACACTCACCTCACACTGCATTCAGGTGCACTCAGGGTGCATCCAGAGGAGCCAACAGCTCAGGTGGGGGCTGCAGAAGTGAATGGAAGAAAAAGCTCAGGACTAGTAAAGGGTCTTTTCTTCCTTTCCTTTCCTTTCCTTTCCTTTCCTTTCCTTTCCTTTCCTTTCCTTTCCTTTCCTTTCCTTTCCTTTCCTTTCCTTTCCTTTCCTTTCCTTTTCTTTCCTTTCCTACTGCTAGCAGCCTGTGTGAATCCAGCCATCAGTGNTTCCTTTCCTTTCCTTTCCTTTCCTTTCCTTTCCTTTCCTTTCCTTTCCTTTCCTTTCCTTTCCCTTTCCCTTTCCCTTTCCCTTCCCTTGTTTGGATTTTGCTTTTTATTTGTTTGTTTGTTTATTTTCTGTGTTGTTTCCCATCCACAACAGGGGGTTTCATTATCTTCTGTGTTCTGGAGCCATTTCAGGCTGGAAGTTGTGCTAATTTCTCATCCTCATTCAGGTTGTGATCTCCAGGAGGAGATGTCATAGGATGCCAGAAGAGACCTTGGCCACTCCAAGAGTCCAGAAGACTCTGCCTTGGGGAAGGCATGTGGTGCATGCCCTGTGTGGACATTTTGCAGCACATTTTGTCTCCCTGATGTTTTTCCAGTGCCTCTCCCCTGGCAGGGTGTGGGGTGAGTGCCCCAGCACAGACTGGGGTGACAAGCCTAGTCCTGGTTCAGCACAACAACAAAATGCAGAGCAGTGGGACCTGCTCAGACAGGAAATCACTGACTCCTCATGAAGCTGCTGTGACAGCAGTGTTGGTGTTGGATCTTCCCCAGCTGAAAGAAAAGAAATTAAGTTCAACAGAAACAGGACCTGATTCCTGTACAGTGGAGACATCACCTCGCTCTGGAAGGTGGTTTTCTACAGCCCCTGTGCACAGAGCATCCATCATCCAGGCTGCCAGAGGTGGACAGCTGTCCATTTATCTTCCTTTATCTACAAGATGCACAGCCTCGAGTAAAGAAAAAATAGTGATTTAATTCTGTTTGTTTGAACCCAGCCAGAAACGAGGAGGGATTTGCCAATCACACTGGAGGCAGTTTCATTTCCATTGCCCTTGAGATAGAGATTTATCATGGTGTTGCTTGAGGGCAGCTGCTTGCACTCCTGATTCCTGTGCTGCCTCTGGGAAGAGGGTAATCATCTCTGCTCACTGCATGTGAGAAACCTTGGATTTCCTGGCACCAGAGCTGGGTCAGCTGTGATTTTCCCTGCAGTCCTTGTGGTTCCCCTGGGAAAGATGGTTGCTGTCTGCTCAGCCCACACCAAGAAGGACCAACCCCATCTTGTGTTTGTTTCTCTTCCCCTCACAGTTTGCTTGCCTTGTGCTGCTGAGAAAAGACAACCAACCTCCTTTCACCAACCTTCTCCCCAGCACTGCAGGCTGTTTGCAGCTCTTGAACAAAGTGGGAGCAGGGAGCACCAGTGAAGCTGCATGGCAGCCAAAATCAATGCTCCCATAAACCAGCTCAACAGCCCTGTGTGCATGCCCAGCTCTTTCATTTCCAGATGCTTTGCTCTAGCATCTCCAGCTGCCATTATCAACCCTAGCTCTGGGTTTGCAAGTGTTTCAACTTGGCCAACGTATGAACAGGCTCAGATTCATTCACCTTCTTTCCACGTGTGAGGAGACCTGCACAAGCAGCTGAGCTGCCTGTGGAATGGCAGAGACTGAGCAGTGGTGTGCATCTGCTGACTCAGCAGAACCTGGGGCTGATTTATAGGCATTGATCTGAGACCAGCATCAGGCACAACCACCCTGGGGGTGTTCAGGGCCAGGAGGGCAAAGCCTTGGGGCTGAGGTGGTGCCTCTGTAGCTGCCACCTGCTTTGGACTCACACGCCTGGGGGCTGCTTGGCAATGGCTTTGCAGCTCCCTGCTTTGCCCATGGAAGCCAAGGAGGAAGCAGCAGCAGCAGCATCCCCACCTCTTCCAGGGTTTCCTGTTCTTGGTAGAAAAGCAGATCTTTCCTTGAAGAAAAAAATCCTCTTTTGCTCAGATTTTGCTCACTTTTGTTCCTGCTTGTCTGCGTTGTATCCCAGCCTTGTCCCTGCCAGCTCAGAATCATTCAGGTTGGGAAAGCCCCTTGGGATCATCAAGCCCAACCCTCTACAAAGTTCACCCCTAAACCACATACCTCAAAGCCACATCCTTTTTTTACAGGCAAAACCAAGTTTCTCCTGGTTTTGCTGGGACAGAATCCTAGGCCAGCTACAGTCTACAGGCCACCAGCAGTCTGCAGTCAGCCAGGGCAGGGGCCCTGAGCTGGTTGCAGGTGTTTCCCAGCCCATCACTGCCATGCTCACTAGAAAGGGGCAAGTTTGAGCTCCTTTTACCTCCTCCTCTTCCTTCTCCTCCCCTTTCTTCCTTCTTCTTTCTCCATCCTGGAGGGGCTCACTTACCACTGAGCTCCCAGGGGCAGCTTTCTGTTTACTGTGGGCACTGCACATTTGCTGGGCTGAGTAGAACTGTGGTTATTTTATATGGGTATTAGTTTAGCTGTTTCATTCAATGGTTTTGTTTTAGCCCATTTTCAGCTGAGAGAGGAGGGGTCATTAGGTGTCAGAACATCAGCTGCAGTTTAGCCCTGGGTGTAGGCTTAAATGTAGACTGAGCTAGTGCTGTTTGAGCTGGGGCTGTGTGCAGGACTCCTCTGGACATCCCAGGAGGCAGGTGATGCTCTGCAGAGCTGGCTCAGGCTCATCTCCCAGGCTGGGTGTTGTGCCTGCTGGGCTCCCTGCCTAGCATGGTTCATTCTGAGCCTGAAGGGACCATGTCAGCCTAGTGTGCAACTGTTATCAGTATTCCTTCCACACAAGAGGTGGTTGGGACAGCCCCTAAACACCTCTGATGCAAGTTGGCATTGACTTGGTATTATTTTGGGCTGAAAACAGCGTGATTTGGACTGCTCTGGCTCCTGCCAGCCTGCTGCAGGTGGCTGGGGGACACCCAGACCCGAGCTAGGTGCCCATGGTCTGGGGTTCACCCCTCCCACCACTGCCTTGGGAGCTCTGTGGCTCCTGGAGGGTGTGGAGAAGCCTCCAACAGCCCAGCTGAAGGCTGGGCTCCCAAGGACAGTGGCACCAGGAGCTGGGAGACAGACCCTAATGCAGTCCCAGATGATGTGGGAAGCTGCTGCATGCCCAGGCCTTGGTGGGAGGACACATCCCTCTGCCCACTGTGGGGAATGTTGGTCCCCTGGGTGCAGGGACCTGCCTGATCCAGCTGTCTGTGCCCTGTGGTTTTGGGTGGCTCTTAGTGGCATTCTGGGTGCCAAGCCAGGGTGGCTGTGCCAGGGACTGTGGGGCTGCCAGTGAGTGGCCCCAGCAGGAGCAGGGCAGGGACTTTGCAGTGAGCTCAGCACAGAGCTGAACTGCTTACCAGGTAAGTGCCAACCAGAAGAGCATTAGGAGCTGCATGATTGATTCATTATTTATTAAACACATCCCTTGTTGATGCTCTTCAAGTTCAGACTGGATTTACTCCAAGAGCTCCAGGGACTTACATTTTTTTATGGCCCTGAATTCTTTATGACCCTGGAATGATCTGTTTCAGATGTAGAAAATCCTGAAGACTTCTCTTTGTCTCCATTGCATTAATTAGTTGTGTTTAAGCATCCTGCTTTTGATTCTTGGCTGCTGTTAATCACACCTAGCTCTGTGAACTTAAAACCCCATCATGCCACTGCATTGATGGTTATTCAGCAAAACGTTGGGCTAAATAGTAAAGAGGCAAAAAAAATAAGTGATGGGTGATTATTTTTCCTTGAAAAGATTAATTCCAGATGAAGGAGCCTCCTGCTGAGCTGCCAGGAGGAAGATGTTATCCCAGGAGGAGCTCTTCTGTTTTTGTTTTGGCCTCAAACCCCCTTCATTTTCCCCAAATTAGCATGAAGGCAGTTGGTTCTGTGGGCTTTCTCTGGTGTGGCAAGCTGGGGAGGAAGGGAGAATGTTGACTTACCTGTTTTTAATGATTTCCTTTGGTTTCCTCCACCCACCAATTAGTTCCAGTATATTTTTCTGGACAAAAATACATTTAACAGAGTATAGGATCTTGTCTGGACCTCGCTCTAAACATACTTTGTAGTAGTAATAGGCAGGAGAAAAACAGTAATAAGTCTTCTAAAGTTAGTTAGTGTAGGTTGGTAAGACCAAGGCAGGCTGTTGGCTTAATTATTGTTCTTTTTTTTCCCTCAGATGTCTTACCCTGACCCTGGTGAAGAGGGAGAGAGCCAGAAATGCTTCACCTGTTGCTTTCAACCTGAAAAATGAACCCAAACCCATCTCACTGTGGCAGAGCAGTAACACAGGTACAGAGCCCCATCCAGCCTGGCCTGAGAAACTGCCAAGGATGGGGCTGCCCCCACCTCTCTGGCCACCCTGGGCCAGGCTCTCCCCACCCTCCTGGGAAAGAAGAAGAAATTCTTCCTCAGGGCTGCTCTGAATCCCCCCAGCTCGAGTTTGGATCCAGCCCCTCCAGTCCTGGCACTGCCCCACAGCCTCCAAAGTCCCTCCCCAGCTTTCCTGGAGCCCCTGCAGATCCTGGCAGCCACCAGAAGCTCTCCCTGGAGCCTTCTCTTCTCCAGCCTCAACACCCCCAACTCTCTCAGCCTGTCCTCACAGGAGCTGCTCCCGCCTCTGCTCCTCCTCGTGGCCCTTCTCTGGACACCTTCCAGCCCCTCCAGAGCTCTCCTGTGCTGGGGGCTGCAGCCCTGGAGGCAGCTGTAGGGGGCTCTCCCCAGAGTGGAGCAGAGGGGGAATTAAATGTCAAGTAAAAGCTGCCCACACAAGCAAAGTAAACCAAGGAATTCATTCACTCCCTCCCATGAGCAGGCTGCTGTGCAGCCACCCCCAGGACAGCCAGGCTCCATCATGGGGAAGACAAACAGCATCACTCTGGATGTCCTTCCACCTCCTCTTCCTTCCCAGCTTTACATGCTGAGCATGATGCCATGTGGTCTGGAACATCCCTCTGGGCAGTTGTCAGCTGTCCAAGCTGTGACCCCTCCTTGTGCACCCCCATCCTGCTCCCTGCTGGGGTGAGGAGCAGAAAAGGTGCTGACTGTCTAAGCCACTGCTCAGCAGCAATGAAAACACCTCTGTGTTATCAAGGCTGTTTCCAGTGCAAACACAAAACAGCTTTATGAGCTGCTGGGAAGAAAATTAACTCTGCCTGAGCCAACACTTCTGCCCAAGTGAAAAGCTGGGCTTCTGCATGACATGGGTTAGGGAGTTATTTGTTGTGAACTGATAATCACAATGGGCTTTGTATTGTCAGTTTAAGCAATAATACAATTTCAAATAACACAAAATAATACAAATTTTAAGATGTTAAAATATTTATTTTTAAATAATGCAAAAGTAATTGTTTTGTTTCAAGTCTATTTTTAATTATGGCTTTTTCTGCATTTTTTTCTATTATTATTTTATAATAATATAATAATAATATTATCTATTTTTGCTTTTAAACTCCAACTGGAGGTAAACTTGATATTTGAGGAGTTATGCCAACAAAGTCAACATTTCAGAAGCTTCAAACCTTTTCTAACCAGGCATGCCATGGGCAGCTTCACTGAAACCCAGCCTTTTTGCAGTCTGTCCTGGTTTTTAGCAAACTGGCATTTTTCAAAGGAAAAATATGCCTCACAGGAGAAATTCCAGTTCCCTTTGCCCAAATTATTGTATAAAGGCTTTCATAACACTCAAAGGTCGGGTTGTTTTCTGGGCAAGTTCATCTTTTCCTCCACTAACTCGAAAGGAAAGGAGCTAAACAGTCCCTTTTGCTGGTGGAAGTGCATTTTGTACTTCTATAAGCTCCTTAGTTCCATCTTCTGTGCTGCTTCTAATGTATAAAGTAGCTTAAAACTTCTGTGGCTTAGCTGGTGAACTCAGAATCATAATGGTGGGAAAGGACCTCTAGGATTGTCAAGTCCAACCCTCATGCTAACACATCTCTAACCACTAGACCATACTGATATATACACACAGATCCACTTGGCACCTTATCAGAACACCTGGGAAATCCCAGCATTGTGTCATTTAGAAAATCAATGACAACTTTGAGAGTTATTTTAGGGGAAATGATACCCAGGCTGAGTTTTAAGTGTACTTTACATTGTTTTTAATGGAAGATTCATAGTGCAGGTAAGGAGATGGGATGAGTGATGGCTTCACATTTAGGGCTTCATGAAGTTTTCTATCTAACCAAAAAATATTTGTGTAATTCTAACTGTCCATGCCAGAGGAATTAGCTGTTTTCCCTCATTTGCATTTTCCAACGCTTTCTGGTACTCCAGAATGTGAAAATGTGGGTTTTTTTAGGACCCTGCTGTCCTTCTGCCATTGTGGTATTTGGAAAGCATCCAACCCTGAGGCTGTGTGAGCCCTGACCATGTCCCACTCAGGGTGTGCAGCTGCTGCTGGCTTGCAGGGGACACTGTGGCTGTGCTGCCATCTCTGCCTGTCCCTCTTTGCTGGGCTGCTGCCAGTGCTCCCAGCACACAGAGAGCCCAAAGCTTGCTTGGCACCTGGGGCTCTGCTCAGCCAACCTCTCCTGCTCCCACTCCACCCTCTGTTTTCCTGGAAACCCTGGTGCTCTGGTGAGGTCTGAGGAGTTAGTGCTCAGCACAGGGGGACTGGGGTGCAGCCTAGCACCCAGCACCCTGCTGTGAGACATCAGCCTGGCCTTGTGGGGACACAGGCTGAGGGGATGGTGGCACTGCTGGCATCCAGGGGGTAGTGGTTGCAGGGGCTCAGGGATGGTGGCTGATCTGCTGCAGGCTTGCTAGGGAAGGAGAAAGCTTCTCATTTTAAAGCCCTTTGTGGTGGGAGAACTTCTGTCAAGTCAAAGAGAGGACAGAGTGGCTGATGAGTGTCCTGGTGGGAGAAAAGTGACACTACAGAGGACCTGGGGCTGGTAAGATGTGATGCCAGGAGGTTGCTGCTACCAAGGAATCACATCTGCAGGGGGAAAACAACTTTGGAGCTGTTAGCCATGGGAACAAGCAGCTAAGGCTGAGCCTACCACCAGGCAGCAGTGCTGCAGCTACAGCCCAGGCCCTACACCCCTTCCAGACAGCCCAGGTAACTTGTCTCCTGCCCTGGTTGCAGGAGGTTGTCTGGGTTAAGGTAAAGGTTTGGCCCAGGGGAAGGAAGCCAGAGCTTCAGCAGTGCCAGGGGAATCCTCTCAGAGATTTTGCAGGTTTGATGGAAAATAGTGGCTGTGGCTTATTGCTCAGTCAACCATTTATTGCAGTATTCAGCTGCACATGCATAGCAGCACTCAGGGTGCAGGCAGGAGATGATGTAAGGGACACTGTGCCCAACCTACAGGCTGGGAGGGGATCTGCTGGAGAGAACCCTGTGGAGAAGGAGCTGGGAGTGCTGGTGACAAGAAGCTCTCCATGGACAGCAATGGGCCCTGGGGGCCAGGAAGCCAATGGGCTCCTGGGGGCATCGGGAGGAGAGTGTCCAGCAGATCCAGGGAGCTTCTGCTCCCCCTCTACTCTGGGGCAGAGCAGCCTGAGAGGGGCTGGAATCCATGGGGATGCAGAGCTGAGTGTCAGGAGGAGGGGCAGCCTCTGCTCACTGTGCCCTGGGCCAGGCCAAGGGCAATGGATGAAGCTGGAGCACAGGAGGTGCCAGCTCAGCATCAGGAGGAACTTCTTTGCTGGGAGGGTGGCAGAGCCTGGCAGGGGCTTCCCAGAGAGGTTGTGGAGTCTCCTGCTCTGGAGAGTTCCCAGCCCCCCTGGCTGGTTCCTGTGCCCTGTGCTGGATGGGATTCTATCCCATGGGGCTGCTCTGGCAGGGGGTTGGACTCAGAGATCTC